>CAUYPK010001996.1:0-12805 GCA_963574355.1 Loris lydekkerianus | reverse complement strand
TAAATGTTGAATGTAAATGTCTTAACATAATAACTAAGAAAATGCCAGGAAGGCTATGTTAACCAGTGTGATGAAAATGTGTCAAACAGTCTATAAAACCAGTGTATGGTGCCCCATGATGGCATTAATGTACACAGCTATCATTTAATAAAAAAAAAAAAAAGTTAGAAAAAAAGAAACTAGCACTGGGAATCAGAAAGGACGCTGTTGACTGTGTTTCTTGGAAGTGAAATAATGGACCATAACACAGTCTGTCTGAAAACTTTCATAGTGACCCACGTATAGGCAGTTCGCAGTGTTATTAGTAATACTGCTACTGATGCTGCTCTAGAGGTAGGTAGAGCCCTACCTTTAGGGCTCTGAAGAACAATATTGGAAAATATAAATTGGTATAACCCAGCTTAAAAAAAAGTTTTACTCACCATTGTCTCACTTTAAAACTTAATTTAATATAATGTACATGATACTAATGAACACCTAACCCCTTTACACACAATATAAATCCTTGAATAACTTTATAAAAATGTTGACTACCAACTTCCTTGTTTTTTGATGTCATTTGATGGGTGTCACATTTCCTCAAATATAAAATTACCCCGCCTTTGGCCTTTGTCCTTTCTCGAAGTCTACACTTTGGGAATTCATGATAAATAGTCCCCCAGCAACTAAGGTATTGACTGCTAAAATCAATAAACATGAAAAGTAATGACCTCTGGCAATCTACTTTTATCAGATCTGCAGAGAGTTCTGATGTTGTTTACTCCGCACCCCCCCCTCTGGCTTCATTGTATTCTAGTGTGGCTAACCACCACCTTGTTTCGTTCCCAGGTTAGGGAAGGAAGAGGCACGCAGGGTAAAATGCAGCTAATGCATCATTTTGACACCTATGCCGTTTGGTCAGTGGTGTGCAGTCTCCTATTCTGAAATAATAAATGCTCACAGTATTTCTGGGTTGATGAAAGCCCCAGGCTCCATGACTTGTTTGTATACTTCCCTGACACACATCTTTAGTGAGAAGGAGATGATGTTGTCAGATTCAACTAATAGAAAGTAAAGCAGAATGGAAAAATCAGATTTGAGAGCAGCTGCCTGGATGCGGGTTTCCCGGGGAATCAATACCCACTGTGGGGTGTGTGGCGAGGCCAACGGGGTGGCTGTCAGTCAGTCAGTGGAAGCAAAGGAAGAGAGGGGATGGTGTGAAGGAAAGCAGTTTTCATTTTCAGGGAGGTAGGGCTGTTGTTTCCATAACCAATAATTTTCTCCTTTATTTCACAGGAATGAATACAAGTTTTCTGAAGGAAGTTCTTAGAACGTGGAATCTCTTCCTACCACAGAGTAGCATGTCTCTGGAAAATATTGGCAAGGTTACCAAAGTCACATTTGGTAAAGTGACACACAGTGAAAAATAGAGGTCTGGGGGGATGACAAAAGCAAAAACAGACAAATGAAACTGTGTCAAATGGAGAGCCACAAAGGAAACAATTAACAATTTGCAGAGGCAGCCTAGGGAAGGGAAAAAATGTTTGCAGCATGTGTGTTCCACAAGGGGTTAAGACACAAAATACATAAGAAACTTAGAGAACTTAATGGTGAGAAAACAAAAATCCCAATTGAGAAACAGACTAGGTAGAGTAGAGAACCCCCAAATTAAACCACACAACCAACCGACCGAGAGCCAGCTGATCTTCAGCAAAGCCCACAGCAATGTGCACTGGGAAAGGAGGCCCTGTCCCATAGATGGTGCTGGGAAATTGGACAGCCCCATGCAGAACACTGAAACAGGACCCCAATCACTTGCTGCATGAGACAATTAATTCAAGATAGACAAAAGACTGAAATGTAAGGCCTAGCACCATAAAAATTCTAGAAGAAAAAAAATTTTTTTTTTGGTCATTGCTTTTGGGGTCTTAATCATATATTATTTACCTAAGCCAATGTTTAGAATAGTTTTTCTTAGGTTTTCTTCTAGAATCTTAGGACTTCAGGTCTTACATGTAAGTCTTTAATCCATCTGGAGTTAATTTTTGTATATGGTGAAAGACAGAGATCCTATCTCATTCTTCAGCATGTGGCTAGCCAATTTTCCCAGTAGCCTTTATAGAGTAGAGTACAAGTAGGTGTTTTTGTCTGCTTTGTTGAAGACAGTTGGTTATAGGTATATGGTTAATAAATGGGACTTAATTAAACTGAAAAGCTTTTATACAGCAGAAGAAATAAAGTAGACTTTTAAAAAAAACCACAGAATGGGAGAAAATATCCACAAAGTACACATACAACAAAGAACTAATATCCAGAATCTACAAGGATTTCAAATCATCAAGAAAAAAAGGAAAAAAAAAACCATTAAAAAGTGGGTAAATGACATGAACGGACACTTTTCAAGAAAGAGAAACAAATAGCCAACAAATATATGGAAAAAATGCTCAACACCATGAATCATCAGGGAAATGCAAATTAAAACCACAATGAGATACCACCTTACTGCTGTCAGAAAGGCCTTTATTAAAAAGCAAAAAAAACACATCTATGGTGCATCTTAGAATGGGTATAGGCGAAACTTACTAAATGCAGAATACAAATGCCTGCATATAGTAACTAAGAAAATGCCATGAAGGCTACGCTGCACAGTTTGATGAGAATACTTCAGAGTGTATATGAAAGCAGCACATTGTACCCCTGGATTGCACTAATGTACACAGCTATGATTTAACAATAAAATTAAATAAATTAAATAAATAAATAGCAAAAAAAAAAAAAAAAAAAAAAATTCTAGAAGAAAACGTAGGAAAGCGTCTTCTAGGTATCAGCCTAGGCAAAGAATTTATGAGTAAAACCCCAAAGGCAAATACAGTAACTGCAAAAACAAGTAGACGGGACTTAATTAAATTAAAAAACTTCTGCATAGCAGAGGAAATAATCAACAGATTAAATGGACAACCCGCAGAAGGGGAGGAAATATTCACAAACCACACATTTGACAGAGGACTGATGTCCAGAATTTACAAAGAACCCAAACAAATCTGCAGGAAAAAACAAACAGCAGCAACAACAAAAACACCCCCATTGACAAGTAGATCAAAGAAATGAATGGCAGTTTTTCAAAATAAGGTAGACAGATGGCTGAAAAGCATATAAAAATTCCTCAACATTACTAATTGTTAGGGAAATGCAAATTAAAATTACCATTAGGTGTCACCTTCCCCCTATATGAAGAGGCACACTTAAAAGTCAAAAACAATAGATGCTGGGATAGGTGCAGAGAGAAAGGGACACTTCCACGCGGTTGGCGGGACTGCAAATTAGTACAACACTTATGGAAAAAACCATGCAGATTCCTCAAAGATTCTCTCCATCCCATCATCCCATCAAACAAGGGATGAACAAAGACGAAAAAGCAAAACACAAACAAAAAACCCCAAATGAACAAACAAAAAAAGAACAAACCAAACAGACACAACCCCTGACCAAACGACCCGACCCTAATTTCTTCATTTCGTCACTCAGTTCAGGCGTGGACACTGTATTCTGCCCAGTACGAAGGAATATTTTGACTCCATGATAGCTAGTTACTCTCCTGCTTCCAACATCTAATCCATCAACCAATCTGCCTCCCAAATCTCTCCTAAATATGTCTGCTTTCAAGCTCCACTGACATAAGCTGAATTGAAAGGACCTTCACCTCTCACTGGAATTCTCCAACAGTCAATTACTAAAAAACGGCCTTGTTCCTGCCCTCTGTGATCAGCTTTTCTCACAGCAGACAGAATTATTATAACATTCACATCTTACAATGTAAATAAGGTCACAACTTCTGCTCTTTAATTTTTCTACAAATTATGTCATGCATTAGAATAAAATCTGAACCCATCCCTTTTCAAAGTCTCCTAGCTGCTGGGTAAGCCCCGAACTTATTCAGCTCAAATTCTACTACTCCTCATTTTCACACCCACAAAAAAAAAAAAAAAAAGAAGAAGAAAACTTCCAAAATACGCCAAACTACTTATGACTTCTTTATAAATTTGGATCCTTCTTATCTTTAAATCTCACTAAGATATTTTTAAAAAGATGAATGTATAATTAAGTCAAGGTATATATACAAGTAATTAAATGCAATGTGGGCTGTCAGAACATTAAGAAAATTTATAACAAAATAAAATCTAGTATTCCTCATCCTTTTGTATTGTTAATATATTAAATTTCACTAATGAATACCTATAATATATCCAAATCTAAGATTTTCAGTGGTTGTTATTTTGGGATAGATGGTAAGCAATGTTAATTTTACATTTTATGATATATTAAGTTTCTTTCAATTATGCATATTCAGAAAGATATTAAAGTTTATTTCTTTTCTATCACATCATATTTAAACCTTGATATGAATTTCCAAATGACTTTCATTTGATTTATCAGCTGCCTATGCATATAGAGGGATTTTCCTCCTAAGGAAAATGTCAACTGCCAAGTCATATGCCTATAAGGAAATGGCATTTTTATATCTCATGTGAAATTCATTTTTGTATAAATATTAAAGCATGGGGGTCATGGAAAATGGTTAATACTATTTCACATAAAATTATTTTTATAAAATATATAAAATTATTTTTAGTCCTTTTCCCGACATTTTGAAATACCCTCAAATATTTCAAAATCCAACTCATAATTTTGATGATATTGTTTCCAAATTAAATTAGCAAAACATGAAAAGACTTTAACCTAAAAAGAATTTTGTATTGATTTTAAATATACAAACTCTGAAAACCTCAATAACAGGTTATATTTTCCACATATAAATGCGGACAAACTTTGTGGAGTACCTAATGTATTACCATGTGACCCCAGCTCATCTGCTCACAAAGCAAGGCCTTTCTTAGCTAAGGCTGACTCTTGGTGATCGACCGGTCCACTCAGGAGCAAAGTCCTCTGCTGTATCGTAGTGAAGACAGGAAAAAGTACAGCAGATTAAACATGATTTCAAATACGCCTGATCAAACACTGTGAGTATTTGTGTAACCCTGAGAACAATATCTCAAATGAAATTAAAATATAGGGGGTGGCACCTGTGGCTCAAAGGAGTGGGGTGCCAGCCCCACATGCCAGAGGTGCAGGTTCAAGCCCAGCTCTGGCCAAAAATTGAAATTAAAATATAGGCTGCTTCATATGTATCATAAACAATGAAAAAAAAAATCAAAATTATATAGGAATAAAATAGTCACCTCTAAGTCACAGCTGCTGATATATAGCACAGTTTAAAGGGTAGTTACAGCTGTCTGAGAGTTTTAAAATTCTGTCATTTAATAGACACCCACTGGATTACATTATGTGAAAGAAGCAATTGCAATAATAATTTTATAGCTCTTGGTAGTTTATGTGAAAGAAAAAGACATTTATTTGTGCAGCTCAAATAGATTGTACAAGTCATGCAAGCAAAGTTTTCCTGGTATGCCTTATCATGTGACGTTATCACAGTCTCAAAGGCAAGTATCTAAGCTTAAAATTGCTTTAACTCTATTACAAAAGATTAATAATTCCAGAGTCAAACAAATCAATTACCATGAAAGAAAGCAAAATTAAACTCATCTGTTTCCCAGTATTATAAAATTGTTAAACTTCTCAGCATTTACAAGCATATAATTAGAAGAAAATTCATTGAATATTAGTACAATATAATAATTACAAAAAACTTCGGGTTTTAATGAGTAATTCATTGAATGTCAGCTAGGTAAAAGATAGTTTTTTAAAAAAAAATTTCAAAGTAAGTAGCTTCATGTTACTTTAATTTTTACTTGTTTCCTCAAGTCTGTTTTGTTTTCTTTATGTGAAAGGCATATATCTAAAGAGACAATTTACATTCTCAGGGTAAGCCAGAATTCTGCTGTGTTAATGATACTCACCTCATGTCTGAAATATAACACCAAAAATAAAAGTGAATGATGGTCCAGATTTGTCAGTTTGACTTTAAAGTATGATATGTTATGTTAATGACCAATGAGTATTTACTAGGTAATCCTTTTTTATCACATATTATCTTGGAATTAAGTCAACTAAAATACGGTAAAATGTTAAAATTGGAATAGGTTTAGAATTGACATTTTTTTACCTCTTAAATTTTCATGAAAAAAATTTCAGTGTTTTGGTCAAGACCCTGTAATGCCAACGAGGAAGCTCAGCTCTTCACCTTCTGCCTCCCTCGAGATGTTCCCTAACTCAGAGACTCTGGTTCTGTTTCGAGACTAACAGATCTCTTTAAGACTTACTTTCTGGGACTATAAGGAGCAGTTACATTTTCCTGTTTTACGTGCATTTTGTAAGCTGTGATATTTAAAACAAAAATCGAAACAGAACACAAAAATGAAATTAAGGGTCCGCTTGTAATCGTGGAAGAAAAGTGAAACCTTCAACGTAGAAAACATTTTTGCATTTAAAACTTTTGTTCACTCGTGATGTGCAAAAAATCTTCAAAGACCAGGAAGAAAACATTTTATCTAATATTATAACTCATGTAATCCCCACTTCCACAAAGTTGCCTTTATACACACACACACACATACATGTATATATATACTCACTAAACAAATGTTTGTTGGAGCAAGTTACTGTTTTATTTATTTAACATTTGTAACTCAGCTTCTAATTCCATAAATAAAAGCTTTGTAAGATGAGAAAAATATGCAGTTATAATTATATGTAGCTACATATATATTCACATGCAGTCTGTGTGTACAAATGTGAACAAATAAATACATATTAGGAACAGCTCCCACTGCTGAGAAATCTAACCCATTCGTGAAGTCTGACACTTACCAATATGGCAAGTTTGTGTTCTGTTTTACCAGTTTTCTCCGCCTTTCATGACTGGTTTCTGCTTACATAATAACTCATTAGGCCATCATCTCAAATAATAGAAGTAATAATAATACTAACAACAACAAAAGAAAAAACCCATTAGAGTCATGTGAGTTTTGTGGAGAAGAAATTGTACAGTGAGGTCTGCCTCATTTGAGGGATTTTAATTTAACCTGGGTTTGTCAGAGGCCATCCTCCTTGAGGAAAAAACAAATCCACAGAAGCCTAAAAGAATGTGAATTCTCAGCAAGTGGGTAGTTTGTCCAAAAGAAAACAGGCTGTACAAAGACCCCTGATGAGAAAGGTTAGGACAGGTCTCAAACTTGGGCTAAAGGGCAGTGTGGCTGAGGAGTGATGATGGACAGAGAGGGCAGCCTACCATCAGCCTGGAAAGGTGGCAAAGGCCAGATATGGGGGTGGCAGTACACTGTGTTTAGAAGTTTGATGTTTTTCCTATTGAGTTCACTGAGTGGCTTTAAACATCACAGTGATGAACAAATTATTTATTTATTTATTTATTTAAAAACAGAGTCTCACTCTGTCACCCAGGTTAGAGTGCCCTAGCATCACCCCAACCCACAGCAGCTTCAAAGTCCTGGGCTCAAGAGGTCCTCCTGCCTCAGCCTCCCCAAGTAGCTGGGACTAAAGGCACCTGCCACCATGCCTGGCTAACTTTTCTATTTTTAGTAGAGACGGCATCTGCCTCTTGCTCACTCTGGCCTCAAACTCTTGAGCTCAAGCAATCTATCTGCCTTGGCCTCCCAGAATGCTAGGATTATAGGTTGAAGCTACAGCACCCAGCTAGATTTTCTATTTTTTATTTAATTTTTAATTAACATCATAAGTGTATACATTAATGAGGCACAATGATGATGATCTGATACACAATGTGGGATGCTTATATTAAACTGATTAACACAGCAATCACCTCACTTACTTATTTTTTGTGGTATGACATTTAAAATTTATTTTTGGTTATTTTGAAATATTCCCTTGCATTGGGTACATTAGGTGAGACCCACCAATTGCCCTCCCCCCTCGCCTCTCCTTCCTCTTGCAAGTGGACGTTTATCGTTTTATCACACTTATGAATATGTAAGTGTTTATATATTGGTTTCATAATAGTCTTGAGTACATTGGATACATTTTTTCCATTCTTGAGAAACTTCACTAAGAAATATGCTTTCCAACTTCAACCAACTAAACATACAAGATGTAAAACCTTCATCTGCTTTAATGGCTGAATAGTATTCCATGGTGTACATATAACACAGTTTGTTGATCCATTCATAGGTTGATGGGCATTTGAGTTGCTTCCACATTTTGGCGATTATAAATTCAGCTACAATAAACATTCTGGTGCAAATGTCTTTATGGTAAAATGATTTTTATTCTTCTGGGTAGATACCTGGTAATGGGATGGCAGGATTAAATCAAAGGTCAACTGTTAGTTCTTTGAGGATTCTCCATACTTCTTTCCAAAGAGGCTGTATTAGTATGCACTCCCACCATCAGTGTAGAAGTGTTCTCTCCATATCCATGCCAGCATCTGGAGTTTGGGGACTTTGTAATGTGGGCTGATCTTACTGGAGTTAGGTGATATTTCAGAGTGGTTTTGATTTGCATTTCTCTGATGATTAAAGACGATGAACATTTTTCGTGTGTTTGTTGGACATTCGTCGAAGCCCTGAATAGCCAATGCGATACATAGAAATAAAAACAAACCTGCAGGCATCACGCTGCCAGACTTCATAGCACAGACTTCATTCCACAGACTTCACGCTGCCAGACTTCATTTCACAGACTTCACGCTGCTAGACTTCATACCACAGACTTCATTCCACAGACTTCATGCTGCCAGACTTCATATCACAGACTTCATACCACAGACTTCACGCTCACAGACTTCATTCCACAGACTTCATACCACAGACTTCATTCCACAGACTTCACGCTCCCAGACTTCATATCACAGACTTCATACCACAGACATCACGCTCCCAGACTTCATTCCACAGACTTCATACCACAGACTTCATACCACAGACTTCACGCTGCCAGACTTCATATCACAGACTTCATACCACAGACGTCACGCTCCCAGACTTCATTCCACAGACTTCATACCACAGACTTCACGCTGCCAGACTTTATTCCACAGACTTCATGCTGCCAGACTTCATACCACAGACTACACGCTGCCAGACTTCATACCACAGACTTCATTCCACAGACTTCACGCTGCCAGACTTCAAATCACAGACTTCATACCACAGACTTCACGCTCCCAGAATTCATTTCACAGACTTCATACCACAGACTTCACGCTCCCAGACTTCATTTGACAGACTTCATACCACAGACTTCATACCACAGACTTCACGCTGCAAGACTTCATATCACAGACTTCATACCACAGAGTTCATTGCACAGACTTCACACTGCCAGACTTCATACCATAGACTTCATTCCACAAACTTCATGCTCCCAGACTTCATTCCATAGACTTCATACCACAGACTTCACGCTGCCAGACTTCATACTACAAATCTATAGTGATCAAAACAGCATGGTGCTGGCACAAAAAATAGAGATGTAGATCTATGGAATAGAATGGAGAACCTAGAGAGGAACCCAGCCACATATCATCATTTGGATCTTTGACAAGCCTAACAAAACACATTGGAGAAAAGATTCCCTATTTAACAAATGTGCTTGGAGAACTGGCTGACGACCTGTAGAAGACTGAGTCTGGACCCACACCGCTTACCATTAACAAAAATTGATTCTCAATGGATAAAAGATTTAAATTTAAGGCATGAAACTAAATTTTAAGGCATGAAAATACTAGAAGAGAGGACAGGGAAAATGCTTGAAGAAATTGACCTGGGAAAATATTTTATGAGGAAGACACCCTCACCTGGCAATTGAAGCAACACTAAAAATAAATTAGTGAGATTTGATCAAGCTAAAAAGTTTCCGCCCAGCTAAAGCCTCTACAACCAAAGCAAACAGACAGCCTTCTGAATGGGAAAGGATTTTTGCATGTTATAATTCCAACAAAGGTCTGAAACTACAGAGAATTCAAATTAATCAATAAGAAAAGAACAAACAACACCATTTCTTTGTGAGCAAGACTCTTGAATAGTTTTCTATTTTTAGTAGAGATAGAGTCTTGCTTGGGCTGCTGTCAAACTCCTGAGCTCAAGGGATCCTCCCTTCAGAGTGCCAGGATTATAGGCATGAGCCACTGCACCTGCCCCAAATTTTTATTTTCAGAAGATAGCTCTGATGGAGCAATGCAACAAAGCTGAAGCCACCAGTAAGCCCAAGTACCTGTGCAGTTGGCTGTAAGAACAGTCAAAGAGACAGGGCAGAAGCATTAAGAAAGTGGCAGCAGGTGGAAGAAGAGAAATGAGAGCATTTTTGATACTTAAAAAAAAATAAGAAATTAACTGACGATTATTATAATATAATATATATATTATTATATATCAGTTATATATATATAATATAACTGATGATATTATAATTCCATAGTGAATCTCAGAGTCAAAGCAGTCTATAAAAGACATACTCTTATTTGACAAGGTGAATGTTACGTTCTTTGCATTATTATTATTATTATTGCTTAATATTTCAATGTAGCAATTGTCTGTTTCCTTTTCTGAATGTATATATGTTCATTCGTTCTTTACAAGGTTTTTGTTTCTAATCCTTATTTTAAACATTGTTATCATTATATTTTAAATCTTTTTAATTTTGTGAAAAAAAATGAAAACCTAATTAACACATGTATATGTAAAAATAAAAATAAAAATTGAGTTGTTTTTGAATGCAGAATAAGCATATATTTTAGATTATGACAAGGGAAGCATCAAACACAACTGAGCATTTTGTTGGCAGAACCAAGCACATGGGGTACACATATCATATATAAAAATATAGAACTCAGGAAGGGGAGCTGGTCTGCAAGGGAATATGAAAAGTTTGAGTAGAGCCTGTGTCAGCTACTGGAAATACAGTAGAGCCTGTGTGAGCTACTAGATGTATACAGTGCAGCCTATGTGAGCTACTGGATATACACAATAGAGTTTGTGTGAGTGACTAGATGTATACAGCAAAGCCTGTGTGAGATACAGTATATACACAGTAGAGCCTGTGTGAGCTCCTAGATATATATAGCAGAGCCTTGAGTGAGCTACTAGATATATATAGTACAGCCTGTATGAGCTTATAATGTATACAGTAGAGCCTTATGAGCTACTGGATGTACGCAGTATAGCCTGTGTGAGCTGAAGTCCCTCCCCCCCCCCCACACACACACACAAGGGACTGTGACAAGCTGGTCAACAAATCCAGATGGTCAACATAAGGAACTAGGCCTGCTGTGCTGATACACATGTGGTAGACGTCCAGTCTGTTAAAATTAGGTCAACATAAGGAGGCAGCCAGTGTGGGTAGGTGGTCACTGTGGGGAGAAGGTCAGTATAGGGAGAAGGTCAGTGTGGGGAGGTGACCAGTGTTGGTAGGTGGTCAGTATGGGGAGGAGGTAAGTGTGGGGAGGAGGTCAGTGTGGGGAGGAGGTCAGTGTGGGGAGATTAGAATTGAGAGGAGGTTAGTGTAAGGAGGTGGTCAGTGTGGAGAGGAGGAGGTCAGTAGGGTAGGTGGTCAGTGTCAGGAGGAGGTCAGTTTGGGGAGGAGATCAGTATGGGGAGGAGATCAGTGTGGGGAGGAGGTCAGTGTGGACAGGAGGTCAGTGTGGGGAGGAAGTCAGTTTTGGGAGGAGCTCAGTGTTGGGAGAAGGTCAGTGTGGGGAGGACATCAGTGTGGGAAGAAGGTCGGTGTATGGAGGAGGTCAGTGTGGAGAGGTAGTCAGTGTGGGGAGGGAGGACGTCAGTGTGGGAAGGAGGTCAGTGAAGGGAGGAGGTCAGTGTTGGGACGAGGTTTTTGTGTCGATGTGGGCAGTGTGGGGAAGAGGTCACTGCAAGAAGGTCAGTGTGGGGAGGAGGTCAGTGTGAGGAGGTCAGTGTGGGGAGGAGGTCAGGGTGGGGAGATCAGGGTGGGGAGAAGGTCTGTGTGAGGAGGTAGGGCTGGGGTTGTGGTCAGGGTTTTGACGAGGTCAGTGTTTTGAGGAGGTCAGTATTGAGAGGTGGTCAATGTTGGGAGGAGTTTAGTGTGGGGAGGAAGTCAGTGTGGGGAGATCAGTGTGGAGAGGATGTCAGGGTAGGAAGGAGGTCAGTGTGGGGAGGAGGTCAGGGTGGGGAGGAGGTCTGTGTGAGGAGGAGGTAGGGCTGGGGTTGTGGTCAGTGTTTTGAGGAGGTCAGTGTTTTGAAGAGGTCAGTATTGAGAGGTGGTCAGTGTTGGGAGGAGGTCAGTGTGGGGAGGTGGTCAGTGTGGGGAGGAGGTCAGTGTGGGGAGGTGGTCAGTGTGGGGAGGAGTTAATGTGGGGGGGAGGTCAGTGTGGGGAGGTGGTCAGTGTGAGGAGGAGGTCAGTGTGAGGAGGAGGTCAGTGTGCAGAGGAGGTCAGTGTGGAGAGGTGGTCAATGTGGGGAGGTGGTCAGTGTGAGTAGGAGGTCAGTGCGGGGAGGAGGTAAGTGTGGGGAGGAGGTCAGGGTGGGGATGTAGTCAGTGTGAGTAGGAGGTCAGTGTGGGGAGGAGGTCAGTGTGGGGAGGTGGTCAGTGTGGGGAGGTGGTCAGTGTGGGGACGAGGTCTGTGTGGGGAGGAGGTCAGTGTGTGGAGGAGGTCAGTGTGGGGAGGTGGTCAGTGTGGGGAGGAGGTCAGTGTGGGGAGGAGGTCAGTGTGGGGAGGTGGTCAGTGTGAGTAGGAGGTCAGTGTGGGGAGGAGGTCAGTGTGTGGAGGAGGTCAGTGTGGGGAGGAAGAAAGTGTGCGGAGGAGGTCAGTGTGGGGAGGTTGTTCGTGTTATGATGACGGAACGTGCCTGCAGTCGTTCCTTGG
>CAUYPK010001993.1:0-12173 GCA_963574355.1 Loris lydekkerianus | reverse complement strand
AACTTAGTAAATGTGGAATGTAAATGTCTTAGCACAATAACTAAGAAAATGCCAGGAAGGCTATGTTAACCTGTGTGATGAAAATGTGTCAAACGGTCTATGAAACTAGTGTATGGTGCCCCATGATCACATTAATGTACATAGCTATGATTTAATAAAAAAATTAAAAAATTTAAAAAACCAAAAAAAATATTATATATATAAAAACAATTATATATGATAAAAAGTTATATGTATTCCAAGAATGTAAAGTTGCATTAATATTCAAAAAAAAAAATCTATACAACTTACCACATTAACAGAATAAGGGAGAGGCAGCAGCATATAATCATCTTAAATGATGCACAAAGAAAACTTTTGATAAAATGCAAACATCCGACATAATTTGAAAAACACAGTGAACCTGGACAAACAAGGACTAGAAGAGACCTTGACTGATACCATTAACGTAACTACAAAAACTTAAAGAAATATCATTCTTAATCATGAAATATTCAAAGTTTCCTCTAAGATCAGGAACAAGATAAAGTTGTCTGATGTTACTGCTTCTATTCAGCCTTATACTAGAGATCCTAGTCAGTGCAAGAAGTAAAGGAAAAAATTAAAACAAAGATTGGAAAAGAAGTGACAAAATTGTATTTAATTGTAGACAATATGACCCTATGCCTAGAAAAAAAAAAAACACAAAAACATCTACAAACAAAATATTAGATTTAATAACTGAATTTAGTAAGTCACTAGACACAAGATCAATATACAACAATTAATACTATTTCCAAATAATAAGCAATAAGAAATTGCAATTTTAAAGATATTATTCACAATAGCATCAAATGTCTAGAAATAAACATAATAGATGTACAAGACTTCTGAATAGAAAACTACATAATTTTCCCAAAGAAATTAAAAGAGCTCCAAATAAGTAGAGAAATAATCATGGTCAAGGATTAGAAGGCTTAGTATTATAAAAATATCAATCTTCTACCAAATTGAGTTATAGCTCAATGCAATCCTGGTCCAAAATTACAGCAGGATTTTTTTATAGAAATTAACAAGCAAATTAGAAAATTTTAAAGAAATACAAAAGGCTGAGATTAGACAAAAAAATACTGAAAAGGAAAAAAATAGAAAATATATGCTAACGGATATCAAGATGTATCATAAACTTATAGTAATTATGACATTGTGCGATTTGCACAAGTACCGACCAAAAAATCCAACTAATGGATATAACAGACCCACACATCTTCATTTATAACAAAATTATAATGCAAAGCAGTGAAGAAAGGATAGTACTTTAATAAATGATTCTGCATCAATGAAATATTCAAATTAAGAAAGGATGAGAAGGAAGAAGAAAAGGGAGGAAGAGGAGGGAGAAAGGAGGGAGAAACATGACTCCTACCTCATATAAAACAAATCAGTTTCAGGTAGATTGTGATTTTAAATGTTAAAGGTAAAACAATAAACTTTCCATAAAATAACATAGAAAAATATCTTTGTGACATTGAAATAGGAAAAAATTTCTCAAACAGAACCAAAAAAACCCACTATCCATAAATTAGACCACATTACAATTGAAAACTTCTACATCATTCAGAGTGAAAAGAAATCCATGCACCAAAAGAAAATATTTTTCAATACATGTAAAGGGTTAATACCCAAAGTATTTCTTTAGAAGAAAAGAAACAAAGGAGAACAGAAAGAGAGAGAGAAAATGAAAGAAACAAAGAGACTTCTGCAAATCCATAAGAAAAGACAATACAGTAGGGGGAAAACAGACCAAAAGACTTGAATAAACATTTCAAAAAAGTAGATATCCAAATAATTAATGAACATAAAAATGAGCTCGATTGTATTTGTCACCAAGAAAATAAAAATTAAAATCATGAGATACAACTACACAACCAGTAAAAGGACTAAAATTTAAATGACTAACAATATCAAGTATTGGAAAAGATGTAGAGCAACTGAAAGTGTCATACACTGCTGAGGGGAATGTAAATTGATACAAGTACTTAGGGAAACTGACATCTAGTAAAGCTGAACATATGCACTCTCCATAACACAAAAGTCTAACTCTTAGGTACCTAACCAATAGAAGTGAGTACATATGTGCACCAAAAAACACATCAAGAATATTTTAAAAGTCAAATTCATAAGGAATATGGAATGGTGGTTACCAGAGATGGGGAGGAGTATGAGGTAGGGAGGGAATAGGGGGTTGTTGGTCAAAGGGAAAGAAGTTTCATTTAGACGGGGGAACTAAGTTTTTTAAGACCTATTGTACAGCAGGTTGACTACAGTCAATAATAATGTAGCATATATTTAAAAGTAACTAAAAATATAAATTTCAAATGTCTCACCACAAAAAATAAGCAAGTGAGGTGATGGAAATATTCATTTCATTATCCTACATTTTATACATGTATCAAAACATCATATTGTACCCTAAAATATGTACAATCATGATTTACCTGTTTAAAATAATATTAGTAAAAATTTTTGAGAATATTTAAAGTAGCACAATTTTTAATAACAAAAAACTAGGAATAACCCAAATTAAATATTGATCACTGTTACAAGGATAAAGTGTGGCACATACGGTGGAATTCTATACAGCAATAGAAAACTAATAAACTACATCTATACACAGTGACATGGATGAATCTCACTAGCATAATGTGGAACAAATGAAACCAGACAAAAAAGAATATGTATTGTTTGATTCCACTTATATAAAGTTCAAAAACTGGCAAAATGAATCTATGATTTTAAAAGCTAGGATATCAGTCACCTTGGTAAGTAGAGTAAGTTACAGGGAGTTAGCATGAGGGTCCCCCTTCTAGGGTGTTGATAAAATTCTATTTCTTGATCTAGTTTGTGACTGCACATAGATCTGTTTATTCTGAAAACTCATTGAGCTGTGTGCTTATGATTTGTGCACCTTTTTAAATGTTATATTTTAATTAAAAGGTTAATTATTTTTATTATTATTATTTTTTTTTTTTTTTTTTTTTTTTGCTGTTTTTGGCCGGGGCTCAGTTTGAACCCGCCACCTCCATATGGGGCCAGTGCCCTACTCCTTTGAGCCACAGGCACCACCCAAAAGGTTAACTTTTTAAAAGTACATTTACAAGCACAGTAACAATAAGATTAAAATAATCAAGTTCAGAATATTCTTAGAATTTAAAAACGTATAAGATGTGTCAATGTTAGCATTTAATGAATAAAAAATCAGCATTTTTATGCATTTTTTGCTTTCTTTTCTTTATTGATTTATGAATTTCATTTCATTTCAAGTACTAAAGCAATTTAAAGATAGCTTAGTGTTCTCAAATTTACACCCAGGATGTTAAGTGTGAGGGCATATTGAAAACCCACAAATAGTAGATCTGTCTAAACTTGTTGGAGTTCTGAGTTTAAAGCCATTTTCTCAGAAGCCAAGCTTAAAATATTTAAGAAAGCTATTTCAACAACCCTGGGTTTGAAATTTAGATTAGAAGTGTTGAAGCACAGAATTAAAAAGTAAATAATAAATCTTTCAGACTTCTGATTCAAGATAATTCAGCGAACACAGACATTTACCTTTACTTCTTACAAAAACCATTGAAAAAGAAATATCAAAATAATCATTCCACAGTCTTTTGGGAGTCAGTGATGGGTGTCAGCAATAGATCCGAAAAGAAAAATGTCTCTAGTAGCTATAAATTCAGTTGGATCAGACTGACAGTGATGGCCAAAATAGCCGAGCAGCCTAGTAAATTCTAACCTTTTACAAAGTCCTGGCAAAACCAGTGACCTTTCAAGGAGATTTTTTCCTGAAGAAGCCCAGTAGACCCACAAAGTCAGAGGCAGTGGAGCTGAGAGAAGTTGGCGGTGGGCATTCAGCTAAAGATATTGTTGGGGGAGGATTGAGTTAATTATACTCCTTGGCTCATGGAATATGCTGTCTTCATTGGTCCATGCAAAGCCCAACTCCTGTATTTTCTTTTTGTTATTCCTTTAGTCTCATTGCCCAGGCTAATTCACACACCCCTAATTTTTTTCCACTCAACACTGAGTTTGCAAGATATCCATGTAGCTATGCACAAGTCATTAGGCGCTTATAATCCCTGCACAGTATTCAGTGAGTTGCACATTTTACTTGCTCGGTCTCCAGTGCTGCACATCTGGATTCCCCCTCCTCTCATTACTACAAATAATTCTGTGATGAGCATCATTGAATGTGGCCACCTTATAGACCTCTGTGAGAATTTCTCACGGATGCATGACTAGAAATGGAATTGCTAGGTTATAACTTATACAGCTTTTTCATTTGGCTAAAAGCTACCAGTTTATTCACTAGAATGGCTGCAACGATATATACCTCACACTCTCTACAGCAATGTATAAGAGTTCCTATTTTTCCCCAGGTTTGTTGCCATCCACCTTTGTAATATTTGCTTGCCGACCTTATGTAATCTGTCTTTTAGTTTGTGTTTCTCTAATTACTAATGATGAAGAGCAGATCTTTATATGCCAGAGATAGTCCTTTGCTTTCCTCTTCTGTGAATTGCTGTTTCTTTTCCCCTTGCCTATTTTTCTACAACCGTATCTTTTTCTTATGTATATGCAGGAGTTTTACTCTCTCCCAGTCTACAGAAAGTGCGCATCAGACAAAGAATTATTAGACATACCACCAACAAACAACGAACACTAAAAAGAGGAGGGCACCTGAATAAGCCCCTGGGTAGGATCACTCCCTGTTATAAGAGCGACTCTCTCTTAGGGAAAAGTACAGAGAAAAGCCTTAGTTGACACCCTATCTGGCTATCGTCCACCTGCCTCACTTGAGGCCCCCTTCAAGACACACCGTGGAGCAGCCCGGCCAGTGTCTTTCAATTGGAACCTCTCTTCCAAGCAGACAGGACAACTGGGATGAAATAGAAGACACACACCCCTTTAAGACATTCAGAGTTTATTGAAAGGCAAAGAAAAGCTCTAACAAAGTTAAGCTCTAACAGTAGAGGGGTGGTGGAAAGGGTTCACCACCTCCCACACAAACTCTTACTTCTTATGTACTCTGTAAGTTACATCTATTTTTAGCTTCTATTGTAACATTCTTACTTAATCTCTACCTCATAATTACTTCTTATAGGGGGCAGTTAGAGCTAGGCCATATGATTTGTAGATCTGCCCGCTAGCTCGTCTCCATTCTTAGACAAGTTTGTCCCTGTGTTGAAATACCAGTTTTCTCTTGCTTGTCAGTTCTAAATCTTGTTCTGTTAATTTTTAAACTAGTTCCATCAGGGCTGCTTCCTGCTTTTTATTTCAGGGATCCCCTTCACTATCAGTGAACTGTATACTTTGTCCATATTTTCTTTGCTGAACAAAAATCCTTAATTTTTATATAAGAAAATTCGTCTTTGTGTTGTTGCTACTTTGGAACTTTAACGTGTCCCACCCTCTTTGGTCATAAAGAAATCTTCAGAGTCGTCTTCTACTACATTTATATATTTATCTTTTACATTTACTGTCATGTATCTGAAGTCTACTTCTGAAGATGATATGAAGTAGGATCTCAGTTTTGTTTTTCATCATATATTATTATTAATAGCATCTGCTAAATAGTCCATGCTTTTCCCATTGATTTCTGGTACCATTTTTATCATATTAAATTCCCATATATACATGATCTGCCCCTGGGAGAAAAGGACGATGGTAACCCAGAGACACCAGATGCCAGACCATCTCAGAAAGAAGGAAAAGCTTTAGAAAAAGAAAAACCAAACAGACATAGATTGGGCATATTTCTGAGGGGAAAATGCCAGGACCTACCAGATAGTCCATGAGAAAAACCTGACGAGCAGAACACAAAAAAACAAGAAACCAGAAAAATCAACCCCTGAAAGGCTTGGAGTCCTAGAGAAAAGGTAGATGGACCAGTTTCTTTCCTCTCTCCCCCACAGCTCTGGCAGAGAGTAGGCTCCCAGGCTGATGCAGAGCTTTTCTATCCTCACAAGCCCAAAAGTTGATGCCACCAGTGAATTGGGAGCATCTTGAAGACAAAGCACTCAGGGTCACTTCCCATCACCGCAGGCCTGAGCCAAGATGGCAGGCACCATATTGATTGTCCACCCATCACGTACTTTGACCTCCCCAGGGAACTTCAGCACCTCAGTTTTCATCGCACTTGTTCCCACATAAACATTTCCAATCTCCAGCCCAGACTACCGGAGCCAGAGGGGTCAGTGAGTCCCAGAGCATCTGCATGACTCCACAGCCTGGACATTCTAGGTGAGCTGCCCTCTGGAAAGAGGGACAGATATGAGCAGAGTGTTAGCTTTCTTCCACTCAGACTCTTATCCTCCCCTTCCCCTGCCCTGCCTGTGGCTGCTGAGAGACGATTGAGCCAGGGCTCCTAGGAACTGCTTTCCCTGTTAGTACATCCACCACACTGGGACTTCCACTGAGAGTGGGGCCCCCAAATTTCTGAACTCTTATTTTCCCCTTCCCTACCTCACCCATTGCTGCTGAGAGAGAAAGCTGAGCCACCACACTGAGTCTTCCACGGAGAGAGGGCTCACACCTTTCATCTTGGGGTCCTGTAACAGACTGAGGGGTGCTCAACTGCGAGCTCCCTGCTCACTGGCCCTCCCTGGTGCTGCTTACCCAGTGACCCCATCAGGGAGGGGCATGCCCTGAGGCAGAGGGACACTGAGTCTGCTTGCCACCCTGTGGGAAACTCATGATCAGCATGCTTCACCCTGGCATGGTCAGAGTTTGAACTTCAGGGATCTGGAGACAGACCCACAGGCATGATCCTATACCCCAGGTCCTGATCACATTGCTCACGGGCAAGGAGGGGAGATTTGTGAATTAGTCTCTGAAGGCCAGGGTGCACCTGTGGTCAGATGTGGTGGGGGGAGTGCAATGGTGTGTCCTAGCTGCTGAATGCTTGCGGGGCACCCCTCCTCCCATAGGAGAGCCATGCTCTCAACGCAGGCCGGGATCCTGGCAGGGAAACCCCCAGTTCACATCACAGTCATGGGAGATATTGTTTGGCTTGAGCTTTTGCCTGCCAACAGATGGCAGGGTTAAGCTTCAGAGCGTGGGAGGGCAGAGAACAGGAAAGCCCCCTCCAGCCTTGTAGAGTGTAAACCTCAGACAGCCTCACCTCCACAAGCAGACTTTCCAGTTGGGTGAGGGCACTTGAGCCTCTCCCTGGTAGCTTTGCCTACAAGCTGGAAGCAGACCTTTGCCCGTGATGAAACAGGTACCTTGCTAGAGTTTGGTGGAGCCTGAGGGCAAGCTCACCCAACCCAGCCTACCTAGCCACACTACCTCACCCATCTCTGGCAAAGGACTCCCTTGAAGTTCCAAGGCCCCGCTTACCACCAGAGGCAATTAAGTGCTTCTCCAGAGGAACTAAAGCCAGTCATAGGACCCCAAAACACCCTGACAGCTTGTTCCTTCTGGCAAATGCGACCTACTGACAGGGAGGCTAATTTACACGACATTTACTAACTCAATTATACAGGGTGTGGTTGGGTCTCCCCCACAAACACCACCTATTCTTTTAGAGATTAAAATGGGTGTGCCATTATACAAACAAAAGAAAATCCAAAATAAGAAGCAACAGCTGCTCCAGATGAGTAGGAATCAGTGAAAGAACTCCAGAAACACGAAAAATCAGACTGAAAGGATGCCTCCCAAAAAAACACAATAACTCAGTACCAAAGGAAACCAACCAAAACCAGAATATTGAAATGACTGATCAACAATTTTGAATATGGATTATAAGGAAGTTCAGTGAAATACAAGGGAAAATGGAAACCCAAAACAAAGAAACCATGAAAACAATGCAGGAAAGAAATCAAATTATTTAAAAAAAAAAATCAAGCAGATCTTCTGTAAATGAAAAATTCATTCGAGGAAATGCAAAACACAGTGGAAAAGCCTTAAGAACAGGCTAGATAAGGCAGAAGAAAATCTCAGACCTAGATTTGAATTAAACAAGTCAGTCAAAGAGAAAGAACAGAGAAATAAGAGGAACAAAAAAGCTTACAAGAAATATGGTATTATGTTAAGAGAACTAACACAAGAATCATTGGCATCCCTGAAGGTGAAAAGGAAAATGCACAAAGGCTGGCAAACCTATTTGAGTAATATTTCCCAGGTCTTGCTAGAAATATGGACCAGGTTTCCAGGTTCTAGAAGTGCAACAGACTCTTGAAAAATTCATAGGCAAGAGTCAATCACCATGAAAAATCAGACTGAGCAAAGTTAACACAACTCTGAATAACAATAAAACCCGAAACTATACATTAGTGCAAAAGTCTGGTAAGCTTTGGAAGTTTTAGGAAAGAGGTGTTCAAGAGATCAATTAAAATCTCTCCTACTTTACCTAAAAAGAATAAATCAATGTGAGTTCATAAGTGTTTCCTAATCAGCTGAACTTGCTCTTTTACTCAGTGTAGGAGAGTTACCTTCAATTAGCATTGAGGCCTTAACCTAACAACTGTCAGGCACTTCCTAGGTGTAGAAGAATAGGAAGGCAAGGAGAAGGCAGTATCAGGCGCGCACACTAGCAGATTAAATCTCACTACACTTGCAGGTCTCCTCTACTCTCTCTGATAGCTTCTAGAATTTTCTGGATTTATGGAAGTTTGTTCCAGATTTTGGCACTCTACCAACTCCCCCAGACTCCAGGCAACAGAAGTCCAACTTCCACTGAATTTTTGCTGACAACAATTCTGCCTTCAAGTGGTACACACATGTGGGGGGGGGGGGGTTGTGTTCAAGAAAGGGAGAAAGAATAATAAATTGCAAGGGAAGCTCCATACCCCATAAACAATGTCCATAAAACTAGAAATCAATGCACCATTCTGCAGAATTGCTTGGGATACTTTTCTTCTTCCTTCTATTGCTCCTACAAGCTGATTACAAAAGCAGGCAGAGTTAGCTCTGCATTTCCGACTGGAAAAATATAACACAATAGCATCTCAAACTGGAATGCATTAAAAAGAATTATATTTTAGATAAGCCCGTATTTGTTTATATTTTTCTTCAGCATTTAGTAAACTAGGGCTTGGAAAAGTTCTTTTACATGTACGTTTAAAAAGAAACAGCCATTTTCTTTTCCCAGAGCATAGTCTCAAAAAAAAAGGGGCGGGGGGGAGAAAAAGCAGGGATTGTTAAAAATTCTACATATAGGTCCCATGGTTTTACAAGTATAACTCCATGTGCGTTATTTATGGTATTAAATTTTTTCACCATGGCTTGTTTTTACTTTAAGGGGGAGGATGAGTGCTTGATCCCAGTTCAATGTAAATATTCTCTCCATTTATAGCTAACTTGTGGCGACTTTGTCCTATGGCTGAGCTACATGCTGACTCATACTGTGGCTCAGGCCCTGGATTTGCTCCTCAAACAAAGCTGCCTGTATTCTTTCTTTCTGTCTGTCTCCTTGTATCTGCTCCCTCCCTCCTTCTCTTTCTTTCTCTCTCTCTCTCTCTCTCTCTCTCTCTCTCTCTCTCTCTCTCTCTCTCTCTCTCTCCAAGGCCAGGGGGAAGGAGGAAGGAAAAGAAGAAGAAAGGGTGGGGAGAGAAAAAGAGAGAGCCAAGGAGAATTCATCCATAGCACAGTAAGTTAACAAGGTAGTCAACCAAGGTTCAGAGCACATTTTCCCGCCCCTGGCTGGCTGGCAGTCAGCTATTCCGTTCTGCCAACACTCAAAGTTGGCTTCCCAGAAAATCTATTCCAAAGCTGGCACTTTACCTCAGGAGAATTTAGTCAAAGCATTTGACACGTCAGATTGTCTAAAACACAAGGTTAAGAGCTCAAAATAGCCAGCCTATTCCAAGATTGTCTTAAATTAAGGAACATAATTATTAAAAGATTCTGCTACAATTGGGCATGAAAACCATAGCCTTCCATGAAGTAGCTAAGCAAAAATGCTTCTCCTCCTGATTAATGAATAAATATTTAACGAACATGCATCCTCCACTGTGGGAATAAAAAGAAAAATAAGACACAGTCATCCCCATCAAAGAGTTTAAAATTTAATTAGAGAAACAAGCGGCAAACACATAAAGATAAAACCATTTACAAAATTAGAATACAAGGTTTAGATTACAGTGGTATTAATAACTCCATATGCTCAATGCCTAGGTCACAGAACATGAAAATCACCTGTGTTCCCTTTTAAAAACATTTCTCAAGTCATATATATATATATATATATATATATATATATGTGTGTGTATATATATATATATATAAATTATATATATAATATATAAATAAAATATAATTATATTTAATTTATATATTATATAAATATATATATATAAAAAAACACAGAACACACCCAGTAACCAACACCCAGATCAAGAAAAAGAACACTGCACCAACATTCCAGAAGCACCCCCCTTTTCTCTCTTTCCAGTCCCCTTTGAGGGTGACCCTTATCTGATTTGTATCATCAGGGATTTCATTTCGCCTGTGTTGGGACTTTGTGTTAATACAAATAGAATCATGCGAAGTGTATTCTTTCTGTGTCTGGTTTCTTTGACTCAACATTATGCTTAAGAGATTTATCCATCTCACCAGGCAGAATTGTAGCTTATTCTCTTTGCTGCGTATCATTCCACTGTGTAAATATTACAGAATGTATTTACTCATTTCAGGATTAACGGGCACCTGTGTATGATGAGTAGTGCTGTCATGAACATTCATGTCCATGACTGTTGATGAACCTGTCTAACATGTTTCTTTATTCTTTTCCTCTTGATACAAGAGCTCTGTTTACTTTCTGTGAGCAAACCTAAAGCAACCTCTTAGTTTCTCAAAGAGAAAAGTCCCCCCTCCATTGGAGCCAATTTAAATATATAAACTACTTAACACCACGGAAATAGAATAACACCACGGAAAAAGAATATGGTATTAAAATGGTTCCTTTTTTCAAACTCCATCGGTCAGGAAATAATATTTTTTCCTGTTGGACAGGTTTATATAGCTATACATAAGTGTCTTTATTTTTACTACAATTAGTTTTTTACATCATCATTGATTTCTTCTAAGCTATTGACATACAGTATCTTTTGATTGAATATGTGATAAACTCATTGGGAATTTTATCCCAAATTAAAAATATCCCTTTGCACACAGTTTTTTATATTTATTCATCCTATGGATGTTATAACCACCACCTTTCCAATGTAACATCTTAATATACTGCTCTATAAAGCAATGGCTAAAAGATTTGTTTACTATAATATCAAATGACTGCTATGAAGTCATGATCCCAGTTATAATACCTGAATGTGTGTTATATTTCTTTGCTTTCATTTTACCTAATCTGTCAAGAGACCTGAATAAACATCCTTAATTAATATTGATTTAGGTTATTTTAATATTCTTCTCTAAATAGTACTTTATCATTCAACCCCAAACAGCTTAGACT
This sequence comes from Loris lydekkerianus, assembly GCA_963574355.1. Taxonomy (NCBI): domain Eukaryota; kingdom Metazoa; phylum Chordata; class Mammalia; order Primates; family Lorisidae; genus Loris; species Loris lydekkerianus. The sequence goes on along the minus strand of CAUYPK010001993.1, from coordinate 724 downwards.
TTATAAAGACTTGAATATCGAAGGCAGTAATTCCTACTTTCCTAAAGAGCAGTCATGGAAGGAAGGGAGAGGAAACTCTCTTACATGGTTGGTCACACACGATACTCTCTTGGTCTACTCTGAATTCACTCTGTCTGGCTAAATCAGAATCCATAATGTTACTGAGCCACACACTCTTTATTAGCTTTTCTCTTAAATTTGTCTTCATCCTTTTTCCTTCCACTTCCCTCAACCTTGTCCTTCATCCCCAGATCTGACACCCGGTATCTGGCTCTTTGCACAGAAAGTTTTCAGTCTTAAAGTCATTGACCAGAAGCCCGGGAAATAACAAACATGACAGTAAAGAGTGATACTAAAATCAATGGGGACAGCCATTTGTTGAGCTCATACTATGTGTTAGGTGCCAAGCAATGCCCATTAAGTCTCACAACAATTACGCTGTGGGTTCTTATCTCCATTTGACAGATGAAAAGACTAAAGACATAGAAGTTAGATAATTTGCCTGAGGCAACACATTTTTTTTTGTTTGTTTTGCAAATTTTTTTTTTTTTATTTTCACTGTCTCTTTATTTTTATTTTTATCTTTTATTAAATCATAGCTATGTACAATGGTATGATCATAGGGCATCATACATTAGTTTCACAGACCGGTTGACACGTTTATATCACACTGGTTAACATAGCCTTCCTGGCAATTTCACAATTGTGTTGAGACATTTACATT
>CAUYPK010001989.1:0-30611 GCA_963574355.1 Loris lydekkerianus | reverse complement strand
CAGTTCATGATGTTTTTTTTCTTTTTTTTTTTGTAGAGACAGAGTCTCACTTTACCACCTTCGGTGGAGTGCCGTGAAGTCACAGGACCCACAGCAACCTCCAGCTCTTGGGCTTCCGCGATTCTCCTGCCTCAGCCTCCCGAGCAGCTGGGACTACAGGCGCAGGCCACAACGCCCGGCTATTTTTTGGTTGCAGTTTGCCGGGGCTGGGTTTGAACCTGCCACCCTCAGTATATGGGGCGGATGCCCTACTCACTGAGCCACAGGCGCCACCCTGCCATAGCTCTTGGCACCTTCTGGTCTACCAATGAATGATTAACTTACCTTGTTCACTGTCCATGTCCTCCCTCTCCAATGGAGTTTTTCCGCTTTGGCATATTGGACATTTGGAGCCAGATTGTTCTTTGTGGTGGGGGTTGACTTGTGCAGTGTAGGATGTGGGGCAGCGTGCCTGGTCGCCACTCGCCAGATGTGTGACAGACAAAAGTCATCTCCAGACATTGCCAAATGCTCCCTGAGATGAGGAGCAAAACCACTGCCAGTGGAGAACTACTGCCCTGGCATGTAAGTTCTGTGAGGGCTGGGATATTTGTCTGTGCATTCCTCACTGAGCCTCTGTGCCTAGTCTGGGGCCTGGCTCAAACAGTGGTGCTTGCAGAATGCTTGTTGAGTGAATGAGTGAGAGTGGTATGATATGAGGAGGAGCAGGTTGGGGTAATGGCAGTGGTGTAGTGTACACATAGAAGGGAAGGGTTTGGGAAAGTGATAGAATCAGTGAAATGATGTAGCTACCATTGTTGGTGGAATTTCTTCTGCAGAGGATCCTTGATCTTGGATATTTGAAGAATGAATCCAAGGACCACAGTGATCAGTCACAGGACAGAATGTGTTTGACAGAAAGGAATACGGAAGGAATGAAGGGCCACAGAAAGGGAGGGAGTCCCAAGTGGAAGTCCCCATGTGGGTCTTTTGTCTAGGGGTTTATATACCATTTGTAAACTGGGAGGTCTTAAAAAAATCACACCTGGTCTGGAGCTGGCAGACAGAAAACATCCTCCTAATGTTGATTAGGGAGTGAGCATATTAACAAATGAATGCAGTTCCTCTAGCTCTGGGCAAAGCCGCTAGATGCCTGCTTTCCACTTCTGGAGGGTCCCATGGACATGAAATACTGACCAAATTGCTTTTCTCCTAGTATTCAGAGAATGTGGTTTGGAGAAAAAAAAAAAAAAAAGCCTGTTCGTTCGTGCCTAGAAAATGGGGGTCCCTGTCCAGCCCTGAATGGGGGAACCTTCTATCACCATTGTACTTATGATGGTGATTATCCCCATCACTTCATTACCCTCCCCTGCTTCAATTCTTTTCATCCTATAAAAGAGGAAGATCAGAAAGGTTTAGTGATGTGAATAAAACAGTAATAAATGGTAGAACCAGTCTGAAACCTTGGTCATTAGAAGCCAACTTTAGCAGGCACAGTGGCTCACGCCTATAATTCTAGCAGGAGGATTGCCTGAGGCCAGGAATTTGAAACATGCTGACAAGACCCCATCTCTACTAAAAATAGAAAAATTGTCTGGCACAATAGTGCATGCCTATAGTCTCAGTTAGTAAGGTGGCTGAGGCAGTAGGATTGATTGAGTTCAGGAGTTTGAGGTTGCTGTGAGCTAGGATGATACCACTGCCCTCTAGCCCAGGCAGCAGACAGAGCAAGACCCTGTCTTAGAACAAAGAAACCAGTTTAGAGGCTGCTGTTATAGTATAATAATGACTACTATTTAGAGAGCTCTTACTATGTGTCACATACTCTGCTGATCTCTGTGGGTGGGTCATCTCATGCAAACCCCTGACAACATCAGAAAATTACTATTATCATCCTATTTTTACAAATGTGGCCTCTGAAGATGTGGGAGGTGGGGTGAATTACCCAGAGTCACACTGGGAGTGGAACTGAGCCTCACTCAGAGTCTGAGGGTAACTTTAAGGCAAGGGTTAAAGGGCCACAACCCACCTTCAGGCAACAGGTATTAGACAGAAGAGAAATGATCAAAAGGTTCCCACTGGCATGTTAATTACTGAAGCCTGCACTTCAGAATGATTTACCAGACATCCTGTAAAATCCCCAATGCCCCCAGGCCATGTGAAACCTCTACTCCTTAACCTTGATCTCCCTGGCCCAGTGGGTTGGGCAGGGACTAGGCAGAGAACTGAGCTGTGGGATGGCAGCAAATGTGTGGCCAAGCCAAACATTAGCACATCTCTGAGCAAATTGGGTGTTTGTTGTTCAATCTCACCCAAAGACAACAAGACTCAACAATACCTTGATTAATGCTGAGATGGAAGCTAATTGCAGCACTAGTTTTGTACTTAAAAATACATATATATTCCTACATTTTACCATGCCCCCCCCCCCCACTCCCTCTTTGGGGAAACTTTCCCAGAGAGCCTATTCTGGAAGGTCCCAATGTGCACCAATGCTCAATAAGTTTTGCCAGCTAGGCCCCCAGTCCCTATGGGCAAAATCCTAATAAGAGCCCACTTCACAGATGGGGAAGCTGAGGCTAAGCTGGAGAGGCAGGTAGATGCTGTCTGGAGATGGAGGTATCTCATATACCTCTATGTATCACCCCAGCCAAATGGTACTGCTAGTATGTGACCTCCCTGCTAGGCTACATGCTCCTTATGCTGGTGAACAAGAATTTACTGAGCACCTGCTGTGGATACAGTGGTGGACAAGACAGACCCAAGCGCTATGCCCCGGCTCTTACCATCTTAAGGAAACCCTTAAAAACAATCTACAAAGTGTCAGGCACACTTTTAAGGGCATTGCATGCATTGGCTCATGTAACATTTATTTTCATTTCACAGATAAAGAAATAGAGGCACAGTGAGGTCAGGCAGCTTGACCAAGATTCCATGTATTATGGTGCTATAACTTGTGGTTTGATCCCAGCATGCCTGACCCAAGAGTTCAGCTCTTAACTCTATGCAAATAATGGTAATAACAAGAATAATAACAATAATAACAGATCATTTTTATGTACTGGGAATGCTGCAAGGATGAACTCATTAAATCTTCATAATTAAATCTTCAGCCCTATGAGGGTGGTACTGATATTATCCCATTTTATAGATGGGAAAACAGAGGCTCTGGGAAATGGGCGATTTTCTCAGTGCTGTGTAGAGTAGCAGAGCCAGGGTTGGAATTCGTGTTTGTCTGATGCTGCAGGCTGTGCTCTTAACCACTCCGCTGTCCTTCTGTGCTCAGGGATGATTTTATATAAATACATTATTTTAAGGAAGTATAGTGAGCTCTCCAAAGGGAAAGGCTGGAATGTATGGAAACATAAAAGGAATAGACTTATTTCAGGAGGTTGAAGGTCTCTCTGCAGAAGAGGTTAGGAGGGTGGGATGGGAGGAATGAGGTAAATAGACCAAGCAAAGGAATGGTGTGAGGAGGTGGTGGAATATTCCAGGGAGAGAGAAGAACTTGCAGAAAGTGCCCTGCAGAGGAAGGGGATGGTGAATGAATGGTAGAAATACATTGTGTCTGGCTGCAGCACAGACGCAGAAGCAAAGAGGGAAGAGGAGAGGTGGGCAGGGCTCCAGTATACGTAAATGCTGAGCACATGTTTGAGGATGAAACTGGGTCTTCACTTTGGCCTTTCCTTTGATGTCCCCCTCTGCCAACTCTACCCTTAAGGATGGATCACAGTGTTCTTCAGCGAGCAGAGACTTGGGCAGACCTCTGGGAGAAGCTCTAGGAGAAAGGGTCCTTGTTGAAGACAGGAACCAGCCTCAAAGTGCAGCCTCCAGGGAATTTGCAGCCTGAGGACCTTCATCCCCATCTCACACTCTGTCCTCTGACCTGAATTTCTCCATAGATCATGGCTCTTGCTGCCTGAACACTGACCCACACCCCAGCAACTGTTCCCCAGTGCTTACTGCCTTCCCCGCACCAGCTCACAGGACTCTGGCTCCGATGTGGATTGATCTACTGGTCAAACTACAGACTTCAACCCTGACCCTGCTGACATTTGGGGCTAGAACAATTCCTTATTGCAGAGACTTGGGGGAATGTGCATTGTAGGATGTCAAGTGGCATCTCTGGCCTTTACCCACTAGACGCCAAAGCATCTCCTCCCTCAGTTGTGACAACCAAAAATGTCTCCAGATGTTGACAGGTATCTCCTTGGGGCAGGGAAGGAGTAAGTGGGGACAGGGATTCTGCTAACTAGAAAGAGAGAAGAGGATGGAGTACAGAGTTTACCATGTGGAGATCAGAAATAAGTGAGCCTGAGATCATCTGGACCCTCCTCTCTTTTAGTACCTAGGGAAGCTGACAGTCAGAGGTAAGGGGACTTTCCCAGGGTATGTAGCCAATGAGACTCAAAGTCAAGACTAGAATCTCATCCCAGCTCAATTGGTGCCTCTCCATGTAGCTCTCGCAGGCCATGCTGTGTAGCTCTCGCAGGCCAGGCCACATAAATTAACCACACACTCACTAGGGACTCCATTGAGGCCACTCCCTGGGACTGGTTCCTGAAAGTTTTTAGAGATGAAAACCTACTCCATAGGCTAATGTAGCCAATTAATGGCTCTCTTTGGCCAGAAAACACTTCTCCTCTTTTTCTTGAATGTGTATTTGTCTCCCCTGAGGTCAAGCCAGTTCTCTCTAACAATTGTCTTAACTCTCTCCCTGCTCTTCTCCAGCCCATGCTGGGCCAGACAGGGAGGACTGGTCCATGATAAGAGGGCCATCGATTCCCTTTCACCCACATCTCTACTGGATCCAGCTCAAGGCATTGGGGATGGTTTGGTTGCTCTCACAAAGAGGGCATTTAGCCGGGCTGTCCTCCCTGGGGACACTCAGAGGAAACTGAACGAAGAGCTGAGAGGAGAAAGAGGAGAAATAAAACCCATATAACTGCGCATTCTGAGTGTGATGCCCTCGGAGAAGGTGGCTAAGCCTGCTCTAATTTCAGAGATTTTCAGAAAGTGCCTCTGTGTGGTTTGTTTTTCCCCCTGCAGGCTGACAGGAAGGACAAAGTCCAAGCCCCTCTCAGGCCAAGGCCAGGGTCCACCCTGAGTGGGGCAGGGTGGGGAGCCTGCAGAACAAGAGCTCTGTGTGCTTCTGGGCATGGGGATGTGAGCGCTGGGTTTCCAGGCTTCAGCCAGGCACTGGAATCAGAAATTCGTGATGTGGCCAGAGAAATGCCAGGGCAGGCACCGAGGCTGTGTCACTGAGCTCTGGGCAGAGCATTTTCATGGTGGGTCGCACCAGGAAATAATGAATTTCCCCTCTTGGTGGCAGAACCTGCTCTGGAAGAAAGATGATGCCCGGGAATTAGCAATTAGCCAGGCTTATCCCAGAAACCCAAGGGGAGAGCTTGGGTTTTCTTCCCCTGGAAACACAGAAGAGCCCAGGGGAGGGGTTGGTTGCAAATTCTGAAGCCTCTGGGGCTCAGGGAAATGATATAAGGCAGGCTTGTTGCAAACTGTGGCAGTGTGAAGCGAGGAGCCTGGGCCAATCTAAAGGCTCAGTTTACCCAAGCCAATCCGTGTGCTAGGATTATATCCCAGCTTCTCTACTTGCTAACTGAGTGACCTCAGACAGTCTTTGTGCCTCACTTTCTCCATATGTAAAATCGGGTTAGCACTAGTATTTACCTTGCAGAGTTGTGTTGTAAGGATTAAAGAAGGTAACACACATACAGCACTTAGAATGGTGCTGGCTCATTTTATCTTTCAAGAGAAGCAGGGATGCTGGGTTTGTATTTAAAAGCTCTCAGTTGAAAATGTTGGCAATGAATTCAGGTTAAAAAAATAAGTAAATAAAACCTGTGCCGTGGGTCTCTGTAAGATAACAGCTTGCAAGTCACCCTGGCAACCTCTGGCTGAAAGTTTTAGACACACTCAAGTTCTAGCACTACCCCATTTCAGTTCTTGACCTTGGACAGATGCCTAAACTTGTCTGGGCTATGTCTGCATCATTTCTGGTATCAGTGGCGATTCTGGCTCACTCAAACTGGGTAGAGGATGGGAATTTAATAAAAGTGGGTGTGAGATGTGGGGAATTCACAAAGAATGGTACAGTACCCAGGAGTTAGCAATAGTGGGGAGCTGTAACCACCCCAGGCCTGAAAAGGCAAAAGGCAGGAATGTAGAGAAAGCTGCTATGTAGAGACAATCTCCTGCAACTCTGAGTTATTTGGTAGAGGGGCTCAGCCAACCATGGTGGTCCCAAAGGATGTTGGGAAGAAATGAATGTTCTGACCATCTTTGACTCAGCTTCGAATCTCCTGCCTGATAACTAAACTGTATCAGAAGCTAGGGAAGCAGAAAGGCCATTGATGTCCACACAGGCCACCTAGGCAGACCGCAGGGTGGTGGGAGGGAAAAGAAGAAGTGCAGCCAACAGATCTGACAAATGAGAGTGATGCTCCTTCCTCTCTCAATGCTGCTGAATTGCTTTCCTTAGTCTGGGTAAAGTGCGATACTCCATACACAGTTGTAGCAATAAGTTGAAGGTTTTCCTCTAATTTGGGGGGCATGGAGGGCAGACATTGAGAGGCAAGTCAGGAGCCCCTCTTTCACTCCAAACATCCTCAGAGTGAGTGAATGGCCCCCTGCAGATGTTGAAGGGTTTATCAGTTTCCCATAGCTGCTGCCACAGATGACCCAAGACTCGATGGTTTAATGTAGCCCTGATTATTCTCTTATTTCTAAAGGTCAGAAGTACAAACTGGGTTTCATTAAACTAAAATCAAAGCATTGGCAGGACTGAGTTCCTTCTGGAGGAAGTAGGGGGTAACTGGTTCCTTGCCTTTTCCAGTTTCTATGAGCTGCCTACATGGCATGGCCTGTGGCCCTGTCCACCTTCAGAGCCAGCAATCACATCCCTCTGGTTTCCGCTTCTTTTGGCACATCTCCTTCACCGACTGTGACCTCCTCCTGCCCTCTTTTCCTTGTAAGGACCCTCAAGGTGACATTGTGTCCACCAGATAATCCAGGATAATCTCCCATCTCCAATGTCCCTTTTGCATGTAAGGTGACACAGTCACAGGTGCTGAGGATTGGAATGTGCACTTTTTTGGAGGACTGTAACTCTGCCCTTTACAAAGGGGTTCCTAAGACGCTTCTTATAGGAAAAATAGCTTCCCACTGCCATGCCCCACAGTCTAAAATCACTACCATTAACATCCTTTTTTTTTTTTTTTTTTGGAGACAGAGCCTCAAGCTATTGCCCTGGGCAGAGTGCCCTGGCATCATAGCTCACAGCAACCTCCAACTCCTGGCTCAAGCAATTCTCTTGCCTCAGCCTCCCAAGTAGCTGGGACTACAGGCGCCCACCACAATAACAATCTTTTTTTTTTTTTTTTTTGGTTGTAGTTTTGGGGGGTTTTTTTTGTAGTCGTTATTGTTCGGCAGGCCCAGGCTGGATTCGAATTTGCTAGCTCTGATGTATGTGTCTCGCACTTTAGCAGCTTGAGCTACAGGTGCCACCCAACATCACTTTTTTGGATTAATGTTTTCAAACTCCAGCACTTCTTAATCTGCCTTCAAGGATTTTCCCAGAGCTAAACGTTTTTCTTTAAATGGATCTGAAATTGGGCAGCACCTGTGGCTCAGTGAGTAGGGCACTGGCCCCATATACTGGAGGTGGTGGCTTCAAACATGGTCCTGGCCAAAAACTGCAACCAAAAAAAAAAAAAAAAAAATAGCCAGGCGCTGTGGCGGGCACCTGCAGTCCCAGCTACTCAAGAGGCTGAGGCAAGAGAATCAGCTAAGCCCGAGAGTTGGTGGTTGCTGTGAGCTGTGACGTCATAGCACTCAACCAAGGGCAACAAAGTGAGACTCTGTCTCTAAAAATAAATAAATGAATAAATACATCTGAAATCAACCATTATTTTACTCAGCTTCATCCTAATACATGTAAACTCAAGGTTTGATGTGTACTTACAATTTTTCTAACTATTCCTTCAACACTCTGGGAGGCCAAGGCAGGAGATAAATAACTACATAGCTATTGGCATTTTCAGAAAAGTTGACCTGTGTACCACCTAGAATTCCCATGTGGACCATGTAAATATGCTTGACCCACGGAGCGCAGAACACTGCATTACCATGTGAAAGTCCCCTGCCTGGATGGTGAATATGCCCCACATCCCTGCCTGCAGCTGTAGGGCCATGTTGTAGAAAGGGATCTGAGAGAGGAGTGGACAGACTTGGGCTTTGGCTCTTGGTCTGCTCTGTGATCTCAGCCAAGCCTCATTCTTTACTGGGCCTCAGTTTCCTCATCTATATGATGGGGTGATTCCTAAGGGTCTCTTTAGCCCAGAGAGGACATGGTTTTTCTATTAGCCCATTAAGTCATGCGACACAGACAGGCAAGTTTTTTACTTTTTTTTTTTTTTTTTAGACAGATTCTCACTCTGTTGCCCAGGCTAGATTGCTATGGCGCCAGCCTAGGTCACAGCAACCTTAAACTCCTGGGTTCAAGCCATCCTCTTGCCTCAGCCCCCCAAGTGCTAGGACTGTAGGTGCCTGCCACAATACCCAGCTAACTTTTCTATTTTTAACAGAGACAGTGTCTACCTCTTGCTCTGGCTGGTCTTGAAATCCTGAGCTTAAGGGAGCTCCTGCCTTGGCCTCCCAGAGTGGTAGGATTACAGGTGTGAGCCACCGCACTGGGCCGGGACAGGCCAGTTTTAACATGGATGAAGGAAACCTGGCATATGGGGCATTGTTAGGGGCATGCTAGGGACTCCACACCCCAGATTAGCTTACCTCGTGTTGCATGTCTAACCCCATATGTGTGCATCAATCGTAGCTTTTATGGAGGAGACCACATTTTGTTTAGCCTTGGGTGTCTTACCAACCTTAGAAGACTGACTGACAGAAATGGGAGTAAGACTCTTGCGATAGTCCTAATAGGTCGTCACTTACTGAAAAGGCCCAGTTTAGGACTGGATGCCCCCAGAAAACTCAGTGGTGACTGTATGGTCTCTGTGAGTCAAACAGACCTGGGTTCAAATTTCAGCCCTACCTCATATGAGCTGTGTGACCTTGGGCAGGTTACCTCATCTGTCGGAGCCTCAGTGTTCTCATTTGTACACTGAGGATAAGAACAGTACCTACTTCATAAGTCTGTGGTGAGATTTGACTGAGATAAGCTAGGCAAAGGGTATAGCCCAGTGCTTGGCACATACTTAGTGCTCAAAAATAATAATTGTCTGGGAAGTTGATCTGATAAGACCCTTTGCCTCTCCTGGGCCCTCAGGAAGCTTAGGGAACTATTGAAAACCTCACATGTGAAGAGGCATGTTGGATTCTTTGAAATATACATTGATACATCTCCAGTATGGTGCCCTATATATACACACACATAGTTCCACACCAATAGACCATCCATTGCAGTTCAAATATTGTTTAAATGTAATATTTTAAAAGTATCTTGCCAAAACTCTCAAAATCTCACATGAGCAAAAAATACACTTTTTATTTGGCTTTCCCTTGTGTAAATAGATTATCAGGTGGACAGGAAACGAAGGCAGTAGATTGGATTCAACACAAAGAAGAAGAGGAGAAACAGGTGCTCCAGAGCCAGGCAGACCTAGAACGTGTCCCACTTCTTCCACTAATTTCCAAGTGGCCATTTAGTATCTCTGAGCCACTTCCTTCTCTGTAGGATGGGTTAATTCACAGGTTAACCAATTAGGTTAGCTCAGCACCTATTAATACCCAACCAACAGTAGTAGTAGTAGTAGTTGTTGGTTGGGTATTTTAGTAATTTTATTACTGGGCTCCCTCATCCCAGGATGGATGGATGCATGGTCCTACAAAGAACACAACAGCCTTTGCCTTGTGGACTGCTCCTGTTTCCTGCCCTGTGAATGTAATTCCTGGGGTCAAGGATTACAACAGACCTGGCCACCTGCTTGAAAGGAGAGAAAAACCTACAGGGGAATCAAATACAAATTAATTCCTGTAACTTGTGGGAGGCTCAGCTGAGGCCACTCGAACACCCCAGCACTCCAGGTTGTGTGAGGCTGGTGCAGGGAAGCAACATCCTCCACTCAGCACATTCCTTCTGTGTTCCCTGCATAGCTTATTCCTATGTGTTGTCTGAGATTGGGAGCCCCGGCACAGGCTACACACAAAATCCTTCAATAGCAGCTCTGGGTCAATAATTTATGCTAATGCTGCAATTCACCCTACTGACCTCCTTCCTGGAGCGTGTCAGAGAACTGGACACCCAGAGATTAAATTGCCCCCGGAGAGGCACAGGGAGTGGTGGCTGCAAAGGGAGAGAGTGTGAGAGGTTCAAGTTCAGGGCGCACTGCTGAGACACAGCCAGAAATGAAGGTAGTCCTTTAACTTGGCTGCAAGGTTTTACTTTGGTGAAAAGCCTGAATCTTTAGGAAGTGAAACTCTACCTGGCATGACACTGTGCATGTTCTCATCTTTCCCTTTCCCTATAACAAGCCCCTGGGTGGTCCTTTTTCTCAGAGCCTCTGAGCTAAGTGAGAATTAGGTCAAAAAAAAAAAAAAAAAAAGCCCTAGAGTCAGAGCCCAGAATTTGCTGCTTCTGTGCTGGTTGATCTTGGGCAAGTGGCTTTGTGTTTCTGAGTTTCCATCTCCATTTCTCCATCTCTAGACAGTGGAGTTGTTAATAATGCTTGTCTTACAGCAGCATGAACAGAAGTGTCATCTCTCAGCCCTGCATTCCTCCCAGACAGCACCAACGTCCTGCTGGTGCCCAAGTTATCATACTCAAGCCCTCCCTTTCCCTGCTGTCCATGTGTATTCAATCCACATAGATACTTACTGAGCACCTGCTATGTGCCTAGAGACACAATAGTGAATAAGACCCCATACCCGCCCTCATGGAACCAGTGATCCTCGTGTCTTTTTGTCTCTGGTACTTCATACCCTCACCTCTAGCTCCTCTGATCCATGCCACCTGTCCTTTGCCTGGATTCTTTAATAACCCTCCATGCTGTAAGCAGAATTCTCCCTGAAACACGAGTCTGATCATTGAAGACCTTGTGTGGCTCTCCACTGCCCCTAGAATAAAATCAAAACTCACCAGGTTCCCACTGCCTCAGCCTCCTTTGTGTCCTCGAAACTGACCTCGTCTGGATGTTCATCCTTGATGGTTCCTCTATCTGCTTTCCTTTTCTTAACATGACATCATCTTCTCAGGTGTCACTCTTGACACTTCCTTCTCCAGCCAGCCCTCCATAGACCCCTCTGCTCCCCCATTGCAGCCCTGATGGTGGTAATAGCCAAGGTGCACATCATGCTTTCCGTGTAGCACACTCTGCTCTTAGCTTCTCAGTTACAGTAACTCACTTCGTCCTCACACCAACTCTGCAAGGTGGGTACTACTGTGGATGCTCCTTTTACAGGTGACGACTGAGGCACAGAGAGTGGCTAAGCTGCCATTCCACAATCCTACAGTGTCGTGCATCTGCCCACTCAATCAGGACCCCCTTTGAGGCATGAGCTCTGTCCTTGTCTTGCTCATGTCTGTATCCCCAGCACATAGTAGGTGCCCAACAAACTCTCACTGGGTGATGAATGATGGTCTTGCTGAACAGACAAGCTAGTGATAGTGAAACCCCTGCTCAGAGTGCTTGGGAATTGCCAGAATGTGAGCCGTTTTTATTTTTTCTCTTGGACTCTGAGTTGGTTCTGCCCAGGGATAAATCTGTCTCCCTGCCCCTAAAAGCACCTGATGGCCCCAGAAGGCACCTGGTGGCCCCTGAAGCATCTCTTGCTAGGGATGCAGGCAAAGGAGGCAGGTCTTTACCATCATGTTTTTCTCAGCGTTGGTTTTGTTCCTACACAAACTACTCCTGGTAGGCAACAGAACCTGAGGATTCAGTTTCAGTGGCTGTATTTCTGGCTGGGGAGTTCTCCTGAGGTTTCGCCCTGTGCCGAGGTAAAGGAAATTTGCTCAACTGGGACCTTAATGGCGATATGAGACTCGGGCATGGTGACATGAGAGCTGTAGCACCTTCATTCCAACTTCATGGTTAATTTAGGAGCTGGCCTGGACTCAGGGTACGGCTGGTTAGGCCTTAGAGGCTGCTATATATGGCCCTGAGGGTTAGTTTCTTTGAACCTTCTGACTCTCACCCTCAGGACTATGAGAGAATAACTTTCTGTTTGGTTGTGATGCTTTGTTGGCATCTTTCACACAGAGCCCGACGCAAAGTGAGTGCCCATTGCATAGTGGCTGTTGTTGTTATCAGTATTGCTGGTGTGTTCTGTGATTCCTGGGTGGCTTGTGGTGGGTCCAGAACTGGTCAGAACCTGGAGATGTCCTGTTGTTACAGGGCTGTGTGATGTGGGTAAATTTCTCTCCCTTTCTGGGCCCTCAGTTCCCTTATCTGTAAAATGAAAGTTCCACCTGATCAGAATAACTAACAAGACCCCTCCACACATGGAGTTTACTGCAGCTTCACCAGGCACTGTCATCTCTAACCCTCACCATGGCCCAGATCATTGCCGTCCTCCCCATATATGGATGGGGACACTGAGGTTCACAAAGGGAAGAGGTTCCTCATCCAAGGTTGCACAGAGGTCAAGTGGCAGAGTTGGGGTCCGGTGCAGATTGTGCATGCTGAGGCCTGCCCTTAGCCACAGAGCACTGGTGATGGCGGAAAGGAGTGAGGGCAGAGGGCCTGATGGCCTTTGAATTCTCTCCCAAGCCTAAAGGTGACATCGGCCACATTGTTGTCATTCCCTCTTTGGGCTTCTCCAGCCTCGTCCTTGCAGGCCCATATCACTCCCTAAGGTCTCAGGATCCTGCCTGTCTGCTGTGGAGGGGTCACCAGTGCTCCTTCACAGATAGAATCATCAAATTGCATCCACTTTGGGAAACAGGTGGGGAGAAGTTCAACCCCTTCAACCTGCTTTACACACAGATGTAAGAGACACCCTCGTCCCAGGGCTCACCAAGCTTTCTCATTCCAGCTTTGCCAAAGTGCCCTGCATGTGAATGAGCCAAGCTCTACTTCCGGGGGATAGGAAAAAAAAATCTAACAACCCTATTTTTTTTCTATATCTCAGCATCTGTTTTGCCCAAAATGCCAAGGAAATCCCATCTCTGATAAATGACAGGCAGTCACCAGGAAAGCTCAGATGTTAATTCCCTCCTGGGGGTAGGAATGGGGCTCAGACCCTCCTCCTGGCACCCGGAGAATATATTCCATACATTTCCTAGAGGAGCCTTTCATTTGTCTTCTCCAGGTGACCTCTGTCCAGACCTGGGGTCCTTCCAGGACAGTTGCTGAAGGATTCTGCAGTCAGATCTGGGTAGCAAAGTCCCCAGTGCTTAGTAGGTGGCCTTTTTTTATTGATATAATTCATTCATACAATATCACTGGGCACACAAGTTGTGTACCAAGCACAGACTTTGTGCTGGGCTCTGTGTTTACTGCCTCACAGTCACCTCACTCCTCTCAGGCACCCAAAGAAAGTGGAGTGACACCCCACTGTATAGGTGGGAAAACTGAGACTTCAGGAAAGACCAAATTGTGCCCCCAAGGATGTGAATGAAGCTGATAAGTGGGTCTGACCTGTTCAGATCTGAGGTCATAAAATGTTGGTGCTGCCCTTCCTTCTGAGTGTGGTAGGCTGAACGATCCTCCCCCCCTCCCCCCGCCAACACTGCCCACATTCATATCCCTAGAACCTGTGGATATGGCACCTTGAACATGGAACTGGCAGATATGAGTAAGTTAAGGAAGGATCTTGAGGTGAGAGATTGTCCTAGATTATCCACATGGGCCCAGTGTCATCACAAGTGTCCTTTAAAAAGGACAGGCAGGAGGATCAGAGTCAGGTGTAGGAGATGTGAGGATGGAAGCACAGGACGGGGTGACAGGAAGAAGAGGCTGGGAGCTGAGGAAGGCAGGTGGCTTCCAGAAGCTGGAAAAGAAGGAAACAGATTCTCCCTGAAGATTCCAGGAGGAACTAGCCCTGCTGACATTTTTCATTTCATATTTCTGACCGCCAGAACCAGAATGGAAAGAATTTGTGCTGTTTTAAGTCCCTAAGTTTGTGGTCATTTGTTACTGCAGCCATGGAGATGAATAAACTCAGCATAAAGAAAACAAAAAGGAAAGATGCTAAAAGAGTAGGTGAATGTCTAGAAAGGCAGCAAGAGATGTACAGAGCAGTGGCTTTACTGGTGATCTGCTTGACACTCCAGCGGGTCACTGTCTTTTTCGCAGCCCAGAACCCATGAAGGAGTTGGCATTGTCCCTAGACCTAGGGTCTTCATTATTTATGCTATTGCTAAATCCTGAATTTTTTTATTTTGTGTGTGGGGGGCTGTTTGAAAAACTTTTTATTTAGGTGTAACTTTCATACAGTAAAGTACGAAATCAATAGATTTTTTACAAACATATAGAACATGTAACTATTGCCAAGGTCGAGATATAGATCATGCTTATCTCCCCAGAAAGTTCATGTGAGTCACCTCCTAATTGATACCCACTGTCACCAGAGATTAATTTGCCTGTCCTTGAATTTCATATGAAATTGGAAGCATGAACCAGGTTTTCTTTTGTGCCTGGCTTTCTTCTCACAATGAGAAGATAAATCCATGAGATTTATCCACATTGTTACATGGATCAGCAGTTCTTTTCTTTTTCATTCAATTTTTATCCACTCTTCTTTTGAAGGACATGTGGCTGGTTTCTCCAGTTTGGAGCCCTAATGAATGGAGCTGCTCGGAATACTTTTGTAAAAGTCTTGAGATAGGTTTAAGCACTCAATGTTCATAGGTATATACCTGGGTATGGAATTGCAGGGTCAATGGTGGGTGGATGTTGAGCTCTAGCAGACAATGCCAGTCCTCCAGTGCTAGATCTGACCTGGGGATTGCCTTCGTTGCCCATATGAGCTTTCTCACCTACAGATCTGCCCTCTGTCTCCTTGCTATGCTGGTAACCATGCTTACAGGAGAAGGAGACCCAAGGAGCCCCTGCGCTCCGGTTCTGGAGGGCCTCATCTGACTTGGTGGATTTTTGTGGGTGGGATGTAGGAAAAGGTGGGGGAAGGAAGAGAGTCCCCCTCTCCTTTTCACCTGGGCCTGTTCTTTTTATGTTGGACCCTCCTATTTGCTGGGTTGATAAGATAAAATTTGGAGTTCATCTGAATGTGAGGTTGAAAACATCTCTCAAACTGAAATCATCAGCTCACTGCCTTTCTGCTTTTTTCCCCCCACATTTGCTAATTTTTCTTTCAATTGATTTATATTTTTATTGAAAATTATTTATTTAGGAAATTTAGGAATTTATTTATTAACTTACCTACAAATATGAAATCAACATGACTTTCCCTCAATAGAGGTTAATCACTATAAACACTCAAAACCAAGACAAGATAGATCAATTCTAGCCAGACTTGGTTACTTACCTATGGCTCCGCGCCAGAGGCCACTCTCTGTTGCAGAGACAGAGTACCAAGCAGCAGGGAGGCATTAAGGGTCTATTAACACCAAACCAAGACTTTCTTCTTGATGCAACCAGAAATACTGAAAGAAAATTAAAAGTGAACACTTCCCTCACTTTATGACTGAATATTATTTAATGTTGGAATCTTCTCATATGGGGTGGCTTCTACACTTGGGAAAAGTCTGCTGGTTGGGAGTGAGGTCTGTTTGAATACTCTGCTAGTTGTGTAGTGTTGGGTCAGTGTCTTTATTTCTCTGAGCCAATAAGCCTCAGAGGTCTGTGAGTGTGAATTAAGAATCCAATAAATGACTCTGTTTGGGCATTTTTGAGATGGGATCATCTAATGAATCTTGTGCGTGTCTAAAGATTAATGCTGGCAGTGGGAATGGACACCCAGGACATTTGTACATTGAAATTCTGTTAGGGATTTTCCTTAGCAGAATCATCTGTTAGCTTTTGCAAAGTCCTCTGCCATTCTAGGGGAGTGTTTATCGCCCTTGGGATCCTGCCAAGGTTAAGTGGAGAAAATTGTCCTGCCGAAATCCACATATTTCATCATAAACTCATAGGCACACTTTAGATCAGATCCACTGGAGGGTAAGCAGGAGCTCTCCAATGCACCTGCTATCAGGGAGATGGGGTTGAGTTGGAAACACTGGGGCCAAGCCCAGTTTCATTTATGTATTTCCTGTGTATCCCTGGGGACACCACTTCTCTCTAGGTTTTAGTTTGCTCCCTCTATAAATGGAAATGTCCATACCTTGTTGGATGGTATATAAAGGTAGAATAAAATGAGGCACAAAATACAATATCCAGGTGTTTAAGATAAAAATAATTACTATAATTTTCTTTCTTGAGGAAGCTATGGCTGCACTTCAGTACCCTGCAAAGTTGACTAATGACAATCCTAAATCTTTTGCTCAGAACACCCCCCTGAAACCAAACTCAACTTTTATTCTATTCTAGATGTTTGCCTGTGTCTTCCACAGCCTAGACCATGGGTGTTCATGAAGTTGGGTGGGAATTCTATAACAGCTGTGACTCAGATAAAACTTTTAATGATGAAAGTAACCAAAACACAACTCAAATGGACTTCCTTTTTTTTTTTTTTTGAGACAGAATCTCGCTTTTTTGCCTTCAGTAAAGTGCCATGGTGTCATAGCTCACAGCAACCTCACTCAAGCGATTCTCTTGCCTCAGCCTCCCAAGTAGCTGGGACTACAAGTGCCCTTCACAACACCCGGCTATTTTTAGAAATGAGATCTCACTCTTGTTCAGGCTGGCCTTGACCCTGTGAGCTCAGGCAATCTACCCATCTCGGGCTCCCAGAGTGCTAGGATTACAGGTGTGGGCCACCATGCCTGGCCCATCAAATGGACTTTCAAAAAATTGACCACCCAAGCAACTATAACAAACTGGTCAACGCATGAAGGTGGTCAACATAAGGAACTTTTGTTGAGTACATGTGGTGCGTGTCTAGTCTATGAAAATTAGTTCAACTTAAGGGGGTGATCAATGTAGGGAGGTGGTTAGCTATGAAGGTTCTACTGTATAATGATTTATTTTGGCTCATAGGCATCAAAATCCACAAAGACTTGTTTCAGGTGTGGCTTGATCCAGGCTCAAACAAAATCTATGAGATCTTAGTTTCTCTTTGTATCTCTACCATCCCCTAGGCATTGGCTCCCCCAGTGGTAGCAAAATGGTACCAGGAGCTCATACTCTCTTTTCTCAGATGTTCAAATTCATCAGAAACTAGAACATCTCTCTCCTAGATAGTCTCATCAGTTCTCATTAGGTTACCTGCTTGTTCCTGACCCCACTGTGGTGGGAGAGGGAGATGGTTTAGGCCAGGCAGGACCTGTTTTTGGAGCTAAGTGTGGGGTCGACCATACTCAAACCCCATTGGTTGAAGAAGTTATGGATTCTGCAGGATATTGATGCTGGAGGAAGGGGGTGAGGGATAAAATGCTGGGGGCTAAAATTAGCTAATGTCCCAACACTGTTCTCAGACAAAGAAATAACAGATTTTCCATTACAAACCCAGCAAAGCAACAGGATCGAAACACCCCACCCAACTCATTCTCAGTGTCATATTGCCTGAAAATAAGGTTGAAGTCATAGTGATGAATGTGGCGACATTGGCTTGGTACTAATTTTGCGTGGAAGCCATGGTTATTTCAGGTGCCTGCAGAGCCCTGGTTTAGCTTAGTTGGTTAGAGATCAAGGGTGTTGCAAAGGGAACAGAAACATGGGCCTGGAGGTACACATCCTGAATCCTGATCATGCTCCTGATCAGGAGCCCTCAAGCAAGTCTCTTACTCTCCCTAGAGCCCCTTCTCCAAATCCCCCCCAGACGTCATCTCCTCTTTCCCCTTCACCTCAGACTTCCATCCCAAGACTTAGTAGGATGCCATAGACTTCTAAATTCAAATCTTAGTTCTCCTACTGACTTACTGAATGACTTTGTGAAAGTCTATTAACTTTTCTGTGCCTCAGTTTGCTCGTCTGTTCAAACTGGGGATACTGCAACTGGTGCCTACCTCATGGGGTTGTTGCAGTAATTACATTGGATAATTTATGTAAGCATTTAACACGGGACTGGGCTCAGTAAATGCTAGCTTGAAAGAATGATTCTGAAATCCAGGTGGAATACCAAGCCAGTGAAATACAACTTTCCCATGTAAGATACATGGAGCTGGGGTTTTGTATTCCTCCCTGAACCTCAGTATCTAGCACTCCCAGGACATAGTAAAATGTGTTGAGTACGTGTTCCAGTTCCGCATTTCCCTAGCTCTCAGGTGTTTCCCTGGCTTTGCTGAGAGCTCAGAATTGTTGCAATTAGGTTGTCCAAGGCAGTCTCAACAGAAATGTCAAGTTTGAAAGACCAGTGTGAGCTGGGAAAAGGAGGCTTCCTGTGTAAATGATCTGAGTGGTTCTAAAGTCACTCCCCTTCCTGAAATCCTGTTCTCTGCTCTCTCTCCTTCTCCTGGAGCTCAGGAAGACTCCCTCTGCCACACAAACATCTACACTCTCTGACAGGCAAACATCTACATGTAAATTCATTCCTACCACCTTGACACTGCCTTTAAAGAGTTTATTAGACTGGCAGCATGTGGGGGCACAGGACATTGGATGAACTTTTCAGGGTCAAGCTAGATGAATGAAGAAGTCGGAGAGAGGCTACCTCCCAGGGTGAGGGGAAGGGAAGCTAAAGAACCCAATTTTGGTTTTGCCCAGAACTTGACTTGCAGTGACCCAGTGAACTTGGCTGGCAGTGTTGCTAGAACACCCCAGACAAGTTCCCCACTGTTTGAGTAGCACATTAAACACCCCAGGGAGGTTATTTTACTTGGCGGTTCCCCACTGGGAGTCCAGGAAGCTGAAGAGGCTGTGCTCCCTGAGCCTTTTTGTACTAGAAGAAGAAAATAAGCCCCACACACCCTGTGGCAGGTAACTTATTTTTCTCTCCCTGAAGGCATTCTCAAAGCTGTGTGCTGACAGTGTTCTGCAGCCAAAGAAAATGTCCTGGGGATATGTGTGTGAGGGCGTTTGTGTATCTTCCAAACAAAAATGTCTTTCAGCCTTACCTTATTTTTTTTGTGTGCTCTATTGATTAGAGTTAGCTCAATTTATTGCTTAGCTAGGTTAAGAAACTTGCTTAAGGTAGCTTAGCAAGTCTGTGCCCAGCACACACAGGAAGGCAGAAGATGACGATAATGATGACACCAAGGGCAACAGTGATGATGATGTAAATGGCAATGTTAACAAGGATGACAAAGACTATGGATGATAATATTCACAATTGGGATGACAATGATAAGAACAAAAATATATATTTGAAAAAAATGAACAAAAATATACTGCCCAGCACTCTTGTAAATGCTTTAATTTAATTTATTAATTCATTTAATCCTCACAACCACCCTAGGAGAAATGATCTATGATCATTGAGTCTATTACTTACTGCTAGTTAAGTGATGCTGGCCAAGTCATTGCATCTCTCAGAGCCTCCGTGTTCTATCTATAAAATGGGGGTAAAAAGGGCAGCTCTGGGTAATGTGTTCAGTCAAAGTCCGACATGATACATGTGTTTAAGAGATAAAAGTGATTCTTACAGATCTCCACTTTATTCTCCTGTCAACCCTGTGAAAAAGGAAGTATTTTTATGCCTCTGATTTTATAGAATAATTCATCCAGCCAGACTCTCAGTCCTGTGGGCTTGCTGAAACTGTTTTAGGCATCTCTGCAGGGCTGTTTCTGATGCACAGGGTTCCTGTGTCAAGGCTGGGCTCCAAAGTCCACATGAGCTTTAGAGCAAGTAGGACTCAGCTCCCAGCAGAGCCCTCAGTCAGGGTGGGGTTGGGCTAAGATGAGTGAGGCTGCCCAGCTTGTGCTCCTGAAATGAGTCACCTGCTACTTGGGCTAATCTGGATAGCAGAGACACAAGTTACTTAAGTCTCTTACCTTGCACCTAAGGAGACCTTGGAGCCATGACAGTGATGCTTCTTGATTTGAAGCCAGAAGAACCTAGATAATTTTCCCTGCTCTAAAAATCCAGGAACAGACTCCATCCATTATTGTAGTTACCAGCCACCCATGGCTCTTGAGCACTTGAAATGTGGCTAGACTGAATCCAGATGCCCTGAAAGTATGAAATACTTACCAGAGTTTTAAGTCTTGGCATGGAAAAAAAAAAAAAAAAAAAGGTAAAATATCCCATTAATAATGTCTTACATTGAAGGGTGGTGCCTGTGGCTCAAAGGGGTAGAGCGCTGGCCCCATATGTCAGAGGTGGTGGGTTCAAACCCAGCCCCAGCCAAAAACTGAAAATAAAATAAAATAATGTCTTACATTGATTTCATGTTGTAATGATACTATTTTAGATCTAGTGGGTTAAATATCAAAATTAATTTCACCTGTTTTTTTTTTTACTTTTTTATAACATGTCTTCTGGAAAATTTTAAATTTTGTATATACATATATACATATGTGTGTGGATAAATGTATACACACACACACATACATATGGCTCATTGTATTTCTGTTCTTTATAGCTTATCATCAATTGAGTGAATTAAGAGTTTCAGGAGTCAAACCGGGCTGAATTCTAATCCCCACTTAACAAACCAGATGTGTGACCTTGGGCAAATTACTACCCCTCTCTGGACTTCAGCACTCACTTGTAAAATAAAGGTAATAAGAACACCTGCTTTGTAGGGATGTTTTATGAGTAAATGAGAGATCTTGCCAACAGTGAAGAAAACAATGGCCCCACATGAGCACTCCCCGAATGAGAGCTCTAACCATTGCTGCTATTGTTAGTGATATCAGCTAACCTCTTCAGCTCCTAGAACTGCCTGGTTATTATTTCTCTCTTCTAAGTTTGGAAAGATTTTTGTCAAGCTTTATGATTTTAAAATAAGAATTTTTATTTTCCACTAAACTTCAGAAAAATATTATTAGGAACACTGATAATTATTGATGAGGAATTCTTCTTGTTTTGAGAAAGGATGAGCGTTAGCATAGAATTAGCCCAAATCCAACTAAAAGTACAGAGTTGCGATTTTGCCGGAGCCTGCGACCGAGTGGGAGTGAAGTGGAGCGGCGGTGGTTGCCGACTCTTCTCCCCACGGTCCAGTCAGCGGGTTGCTTAGGCCTTCGGCCCTCGAGCCGAGCTCGTCTCTTATCTAGTTCTGGGGGAGCGCCTGGCCCACGTGAGTGATGCAGAGGAGAACAACTTCGAGGGCAGAGTTAATGTTGGTGAAGAAATTGAAGAGTTTTTTCCAAGAATGTGGAAGATAAATCAAGATAAAAGAAGGCTAATGAAAAGAGTCTCGCTCTCAGTCAAAATCTCCAACGGGAACTCCTGCTCGTGTAAAATCGGAGAGCAGGTCAGGATCGCGTAGTCCGTCAAGGGTTTCGAAACACTCTGAATCCCATTCTCGATCAAGATCAAAATCCAGGTCAAGGTCAAGGAGGCATGCTCGTAGACGTTACACTCGATCCAGGTCCCACCCTCACTCTCACAGGAGACGATCTCGGAGTAGGTCATATACACCAGAATACCGGCGGCGAAGGAGCCGAAGTCATTCTCCAGCGTCTAACCGAGAAGACACGCAGGCAGCAGGGCAAATCCAGATCCAAACACAGGTCTTGGAGTGTTTGGCCTCAGTTTGTGTACAACAGAGAGAGATCTTCGTGAAGTGTTTTCTCGATATGGACCCTTAAGTGGTGTCAATGTGGTTTATGATCAGCGAACTGGACGATCTCGAGGATTTGCTTTTGTGTATTTTGAGAGAATAGATGATTCAAAAGAGGGTATGGAAAGGGCAAATGGAATGGAGCTGGATGGCAGAAGAATTCGTGTGGATTATTCTATCACCAAGAGAGCGCACACATCTACACCTGGCATCTACATGGGCAGACCAACTCATAGTGGAGGTGGAGGTGGTGGTGGTGGCAGACGTCGAGATTCTTACTATGACAGAGGATATGATCGTGGGTATGACAGATATGAAGACTATGATTACCGGGACAGAAGATCACCTTCTCCTTACTATAGTCGATACAGATCATGATCAAGATGTCATTCCTACAGTCCAAGGCTCTATTAATAACAGAATGTTGCAGTTAAGGACATTTTTTCTCTGTATTTTCTTTTTTCTGCCTTTTTTTGTGTAATTCTGGATTTCCCCACACTTCCTGCTCCTTAAGAAAAGCCCTTAAAAAAAATTTGTGGTTTATTTATCTTCTACACTTTCAGTTGTGTTGCTGTTTTCCACTCTTTTTATTATACTCTTAAAGATGTAATTGTTGTCATTTTGAGTAAACACCTTGAGTAAAAAAGGAATCCCAGTGTTAACACTTTGTAAATGATTTTTCTTTGCTTTTATGAGGTTAAACTCCTAGCTAATCAAATGAGGAAAGAAATGATCTTTTAAAAGCTTCTTTTGTGTTAGATACTGTATTAGAGATCTACATTTATGTCGAACTCCTTTTTAACTTTCTTTTGGGGAAGTTGGTAACACAAACTAGTTCAGTCATGTCAGGTTTGTCTGAGGTGGCGTGGAGCAAACAGTTGAGTTTAGAAAGTTTGAAGCTTTAGAAGACATTTCTTTGGAAGAACAGAATTTTTGAGCCTTAAATTAAGTCATTTTTCATTAAGATGAAAAGCTTGTGGACGCCTGCATAAAACATGTATTTGAAACATATCTGTTAAACCTTAAAAACTTAAAAGTGTGATTTTGTGTTAAACATACTGAAGTTAAAGTATTCCCTTAATCAGTGAAGGACAACCCTTATTTATTACCTACAGCAAGTGTATAATTTGTTGTTAGAAATTTTGATATTGGGACAATGGCTAAGCAGGTTATTGCATAGAACCCTTAGAAGATACTTGTGGGGAAATGTAGTCTTTCAAATAAAAGTTAATTTCTTTGGGGAAAAAAATTTCACATACCAAAGGACAGCCATACAGGTGGCATGGAGCTCACTCCATGCTGATGGTCCCTTTTTTGTGTCAGTGCTTTATTCTCAAAGTTTTTATAGTCTGAAATATTTATTATTAGGTTAGCGATCCTTATAGCAATCATTGTATAAGGATTTATGAATATATTTTTTCTGAAGGAAAAAATCTTGACAAAACTACAAAGAGTTGAGTATGCAGACAAAACTCAAATTTTCCCCTGTGAAATGGTAGAATATTTAAGTCTACCTTTTTACTGTATTCTACCACTGTACCAGAACTACCTTCACCACGGTCTAGGAAATATTTGCCCAGATCTCAGATCTCTTATTTACTTGACCTTTTCACAGCATTTGGCACTGTTTACCATTCTTTATTTGAACTACTTTCCCCCTTTATTTTCCTTGATATCACATGTGTGTGTTGATTCTCATATTCTTAGGCCCAACCCCAGGGATTCTTCCGAGTTCCAGATAAACATTTTCCAACTGCTTGCCATGGCTCTGCTGTGTTCTACGGTTTAGCTAGTCGTCCAGGGTACAAAGTTGCCCCATTGTCTAATATCTTGTTAATGCTAAATATCGTTGGACTCTCAATTTCCTTTTTTCCCCCATTTTCTTTTTCTTCTTTTCTTTTTTCATTTTTTGAGACAGTTTCACTCTGTTGCCCTTGGTAAAGTGCTGTGGCAACACAGCTCACAGCAACCTCCAACTCTTGGGCATAAGCGATTCTCTTGCCTCAGCCTCCCAAGTAGCTGGGACTGTAGGTGCCCACCACAACGCCTGGCTTTTTTTCTGTTGTCATTGTTGCTTAGGTGGCCCCGGGCTGGGTTCAAACCCACCAGCTTCAGTGCATGTGGCCAGCACCATAACCACCGTGCTACAGGTGCTGAATCTCTTCTTCCTTTTCTTAAAGAGGCAGGGTCTCACTCTGTTGCCCTAGTTCAAGTGCAGTGGCACAATCATTGCTTGCAGCAGCCTTCAATTCCTGAGCTAAAGTGATCTTCTGGCCTCCCAAGTAGCTGAGATCATAGGCATCTGCCACCCTCTTGGCTAATTTTTTTTTTTTTTTTTTTTTTTTTAAATTGGGAAGTATCTCGCTTTTGCTGAGACTGGTCTCGAGCTTTTGGCTACAAGTAATCCTCCTGCGTTGTCCTTCCCAAAGTACTAGGATTATAGGTGTGAGTGACCTGCCCAGCCTCAAGTCTCTTTTCTCAGTCTCTACTATCATCACCTAAACTTAAGATAACCATCATTTCTCATTCATTTATTTTCTGTAACTGCTTCATAACTAGTTTCCCAGGCTCTGGTCTTACTCCTGTCTATTGAGCATACACCAGAAAAAATATTTTCGAAATGCAGATGTGATGTGCCTTTCCCCTGCTGACAAGCCTTTAACTTTTTCTGTTACAGTGAAGTAGACTTCTTTTCTGCTTCTCAGAGGTCTCATCCTTTGTCACTGTTCTCTCTTCCCTGGGCACGAATACAGTCTTCTGTTTGGGCTTAGACACCAAATCAGTAGTTGGTCTCCCTCTGACTCCTTTTCTCCTGCCTCGTCCACATGTAATTCCTTCTCAGAAGGCCTTTGCTGGCTGTTGAGAGTATGTTACATCTTCATACATCTTACCGTATCCTGTGAGTCTTCTAACACTTTTCACACACAGTTGTAATTACCTAAGATGTTCAATAAATACTTGCTGAGGATTTAGGATAGTGACGTGTAGAGTTTGTAATACACAATCACAACAATATTATGAATTTTCCTTGTGAAATTTCTTGGTTGTTTAAATTATTATATTATTCAGTTTGCCAAGTTTAGTGTACTTGGTGCTCTAGATTTAAAAAATGCCAATATATTTTAAGGCCACATTCTTTAGGAAAATTTGAAAAATAAATTTTTATAAAATATTTTGTATACTTTAAATATATGCAGTTTATTATGTAAATTGTACCTAAGAGCTGTTTAAAAATTAAGTGATAAGTAAAAAACTATTTTTCAAGATCTAGATTACCATTTGAAATAGAATATTTGACCAAAAGTCTTATCTTCTAATTTCCTATGCTTTTTTGCACTTGTAAATATAAACATACATACAAACTCTTTGCGTGGGAAGAATAGCAAAAGGATGTGGATTCATTTGAATTGATTGGTAGTAGCTAGCATGTTTAAGATGAAGGAAATGTGAGAGAGTGTATCCTTCTTACCATTAATGCCTTAAGGAAAAGGCTATTATTTATAGTAATTTTACTCAGAAGTTTGCACTTATAAACTTCATGAAGTTACTAAGATTTCTACACGTGAGAAGAAATTCCTGTATCATTGTACCTTTATGAAGAAAAAGTTGGCTCTCGTTTTAGTTTTTGTTAGTAATAGACTGTCTTATGTTATGCTCTTGTGGTCAAGCTAAAAAGAAATGTTGCTGGAAGATTCAAAGGTAACAGTAAATCTGGCATGTACTTGATCAGATACAACAGTCTTTGGGATTTAATTGCAATCCACATAGAGAAATGGTTCTCCAGCTGTATACTGTGTGAGTAATGTCTCATTTCCCTTTTAATAGGACTGCTGGACAGGCTGGATATGTCTAATATGGGTTAATTTCAGCAAGAAGTTTTACTGATTGTTCTGTATTGTTTGGAACAGGCGTCTTCAAACTTTTTCAACAGGGGGCCAATTCACTGTCCCTTAGACTGTTGGAGGGCCAGACTATAGTTTAAAAAAAAAAAAAACTATGAACAAATTCCTATGCACACTGCACATATCTTGTTTTGAAGTAAAAAAACAAAATGGGAACAAATACAATCACACCGCCTCATGTGGCTCGCGGGCCACAGTTTGAGCACCCCTGGTTTAGAAGATAGAAAATGTGACTCGGGATTCAGTTGGAGTGCTGACTGATGGACAGCTGTCCTTCTAGGGGACTTTCAGTGGCATAATACCTCTGGGTTCCACTGCAAGCTTTGCTCTTCAGGTTTGTAAGTCACATGGAGTTTGGAGAAACAGTTGTTATTTCAGATTTTAGATTCACCATTACTCTTTTTAGGCTAAAATGATAATCTTTAAGAAATGGAAACTCTAGCAGAAAAAAATATGAAGTGGGTTTTGTTTTGTTTTGTTTTTGAGACAGAGTCTCACTATGTGACCCTTGGTAGAGTGCTGTGATGTCACAACTCACAGCAACCTCAAACTCTTGGGTTTAAGCAATTCTGTTGCCTCAGCCTCCCAAGTAGCTGGGACTACAGACGTCCATCACAACGCCTGGCTATTTTTTGGTTGTAGTTGCCTGTTGTTTGACAGGCCTGGATTGGATTCGAACCCGCCAGCTCTGGTGTATGTGGTTGGCGCCCTAGCCACTGAGCGACAGGCCCCGAGCCTAAAGTGGGTTTTAAAACAAAGTAACAGATTATAATATGAAGAAGGCCTGATATTAAACTGAAAAAAAGAGGCAGAAGTGAGCTTAGTCTAACATAAGCCTGTCCTTCCAGCAGCTTGGTGTTTGTGTTAAGAGAACAAATACAATCTTAAACGTGCCACTGTCCACCATTTCAGAGCGTTTTTGTTTGGGGCGTCCGCATCACGAGGACACTGACTAGACAGTGCTCAGATGCCCTGTTGCCATTTGTGGGAATGGAGATTGAGGAGAGAAGCCGAGTGGTGAGTGGTGGCCACTCTCTACATCAGGTTTTGAGAGAATGTCTCAGTTCCCGTTTACGGATACTGGAAATGCTGTTGTAAGAGACAACTGATGTTTGTTCCAAAGGGATGAACTCGTGTTCGTCTTACAGAAGACCTGGGTGACAGCAGTGTTCAGAGAACTTGGAGTCTGTGTAGAGGGTGTGTTCTTTCTGATTTTTGTAAAATATTACTGTAGAGAGAAACTTTTCAAAAACTGGAATGTCAAGTATTAAAATGTTGAGAGTCACTTTAATGTGATAACACTTCATACCTGTGCTTTCTAAAATCATGAATGACTTGACATTTTTATTCAAAAAATAGAATCTTTTTCTGCCCTTTGGCATTAATGTAACACCAAATGTAAGAATATTGATGATGAGTAATGAATTTTTTCTTTTTTCAAATTTTAACTTAGGTTTCCTTCATTATAATTCTATTTCTTTTAATTTGGGGGATTTATCAAGTGGCAAAATAAGATGTTGTGAAAGGAAAAATTTACAGAGTCAAATGCAAAGATGTTTTAATGGCTATGTAGCATTGTATAACAGATTTAAATTTTGAGGGCTGCTTTACCTCATCTGTAGATGGCAAAATTCACCTTATAGCTAATCTTTTGAGAAATAAATGAAACTGTACACGTGGAAGCATCTGGCAAACAGGAGATATTCCGTAAAATGTTGCTAATAAATCTTGCTCCAGAGGGCCTGTCCTAGAGAATAAACTATCTCATTACTATTTTTCTAACTGAAATTATCGTTGTTCCATTTCCCTGTCTTCCCTCCTTCCTCCTTTTATTTCATGAAGCTGTTGAAAATTTAACATTTGAGAGCTTGTTCCATGGGACTTATTTTCTATAAAGAGCCTGAATTTGTGACGAGAATTGTTTTTCCTTATATTCTTCCGTATTAATTTTCGTTGTTGTTTCAGTTGTTGCCACCAGTGAGATGCTGTGAAGGTGTCTTTTTGCAAAGGCAGGGTAGGTCAGTGAAGGAACGGAGCTGTTGGCTCCTGCTTGTTGTCACATGAAGGGAATCGCTGGTGGACGGCCCTTTGGCTTCTCATCTCCTTTACCCTTTTACTCTCATTGAACCTTCAACTCTGTTTCAGGAAATGCTAGGAGGGAACGGTAAACCTCCCTTTTCTGGACTCATAGAGCTTAAACACCTAAATGGAAGTTAAAAATGAAATCCTAGAAAGACAAGGGCAATGCCTTTGCAGTCATTATAAATAATTTTCTTCTTCGCCTCTCAAATACTTATTTGTTTTATTGGAAGAAATCTATTATTTTTAGAAGAACTCCAGTCTGGAGTTGCCTAAATGTTTTATCTATATTCTAGTAAATTTTGCCAGCAACAAATGTGTAACTCTGGATGACTCACTATTTTTAAGTTAATGAAATCATAGATTAATGAAAATCATTGACTGTGGTAAACCTTTCCTTCTCATTTCCTGTGAAGAGTGAAGATAGAAGGTAGCATTATGTTGCACAAGTTATGTTTTCTACAGTGTGTTTTCTACAGCAGGATTTGAGAGAGAATGTCTCAACTCCCTTTTCTTTGTCCTCTGAAATCACCCACATTGCTTAGTCTCAGACTGACAATATATAATATTAGAGCATAAAGGGACTTTGAATGTAATCCAGTTGGAAATCTCTCTCATTTTTCTAGTCTGGAAATCTAGGCCCACGGAGTCAAACTAATACATTTCTGCGAGATAGTATCACAGGGAGGAAAAGAAAGAACCCTGAATTTTTGCTTAAGTACCTTGTTTTTCCAACAGAGACGAAATTGATGTTTTGTGGCTTGTTAAACTAGTGTCAAGCCAGTCACATGCTGCTGCCGTATGTTCACTTGGGACCACTCTCCCAGGCGCCTTTACTTGCTTCTGGTGTTCTGCTTGGGTCTTCAGCATACCCACCAGATAGTGTCAATTCAGAAAGTGCTGAGGAACTTGATGGGAGCTCTGCCTTAACGGCAACTAAAACAACCAGGCAGTATTAGCCATAAGAATGCTTAAACAAGGTGATCTAGTAAATTAGAGAAATTTAATTAGCAAACAGAAGTGCTATAGCTAAATCAGAATGTTTGAAATATTTTTATACCTCATTTTCTGGAATCTTTAAGAATGTCTATTGGGTCTGTGGCATGAGATAGACTAAAGGTACTGGTTGCTTCTGTTGAAGAATTTGGGACCAGTTATAGATGGAGGGTAAAATGGAGGAGGGAGATAGAGGGAGGTGATATACTATTAATATTGTAAATAACTATAATTATAGTGTTGATGACAAACAAATTTTACAACATTTCCCCAAAAACAAAGGAAAGAAGAAATACATTCAAACCTCCTTTACATTTGTAACTCCCAGCTGTGTTTTAGGTATGAAGTGATTGGTTGCTGTGTTTCAAAATTCTAACAGAATAACTGTTCAGTGTGGTTCCACATGTTTCTGATAAAAACTTGGAATTGTCACATCAGCTGCAAAAGCACAAGACTACAGATTCTGTCTTCTGTTAGGGAGTGCTGAGCAGAACCAGAAGGGAAAGCAGAACACTTTGTTCCCCCACCCAGGGCCTTTGTTTTTCAAGAAGAAACAGAATATGAGAGGAGAAAGCCTAGGTTTTCGGCCTATAGCACAAAGCCAGCAGACAGCCAGAAACAAGCAGGTTAAAAAAAAAAGTTATAGGTCTCAAACAGTGATCTGGGCTGTCTTAGGAAATTGTATTATTTTGAAACAGATTTCTCTCTAATTATATAAACTTTCTGAGGACAGAGAACTTAATTCTTCTATTTGCTTCAACTGCCAGGCACAAAATAGCTGTTAAATTGATACAGATTATCTACTTTTAGTCACCAGTTAGGGTTGGGGTAGAAGGGCTTTAATGGTGACTAAAGCATCCGTGATCCCTGGAGAGATAGATGCCTGGGAACCTTGAAAGCAGGAAACATTTGATTCTAATTAAAACAGAAGGGAGTGGCAGTGAGGAATAAACTATACTGAGGACAGAGGGGAGGCAGCTTTGTATTTGGATGAGGAGAAGGGAAGTTATGAATTACAGTTTGGTGAAAATCGATATCAAAAAGATAAATGATCAGTTTTTCTATACACTGAAACCTAAAGGATCTTTCTATTGCTGCCCTAGACTACATTGTTTGAAAATATTTATAAATCCCTGGCCAGGTTCCCATACTTTGGGTCAGTCTGAAGAAGAATTTTATTTACAACATTAAAATCTGTCTAATCGTCCTGTTTCTAGCATCATCTCTAATGAAAAGTAATATCTGTGTCACTGTACATGATGGTCACATGATGCCATCAAGGCTCGCTGGGGCTTGGGGAGGGGCCAGCTTGACCACCGTCGTGCATAGGATCAACAGCAAGGGATTGGGGGTAAAGGCTGTGAGCTGGTCACGGCTGGAGCTGTGGTGTGCTGACACACAGATGGGGAAAATGCCTGCTTAGCGGGATTTGCTGTGTTCCTCTCCTTTCAGCTGGTTAGCAACTTGAATGCCTGGCCTGAGGAAATGGTGGCCTATCAGAACTTGTATGTTCCTTTCGTAGCTGTTGAAACCTCACCTAAACATTGGTAGAACCGTTAAATAGATATTAAATTTCTTTTCTTCTTTTCTGTTGTATTTGAACCCATGCTGTCACACTCTCCGGGTCTAGCTAAGGACTACTCTGGTCAACTTAAGGGAAGTGTCACCAGCTCCTGGAAATCCTTTTTCTTTCTCCATTTCCATCTTGCTTCCCTAAGTTCCTCCTCCTCTTCCCTCCTGAATGTTTATGATCTAAGTGAGAGTATGTTTGAAGCAAGAGAATGAATGCATCCTCAAATAGGCCTGCCCCTGAGAAGGTTAGCTGGGGGGGGGGGGGGGGGGGGTTGGGAGGGTCTGGCACAATAAAAAAAATGGCAAATGGAAACACCATTAAACCCATAAAAATGGGAGGCCCAGGCAGGTGTAACCGAACCAAACATGTTTGGACCCCCCTGACC
>CAUYPK010001988.1:0-17373 GCA_963574355.1 Loris lydekkerianus | reverse complement strand
GAAACTATAAAATATAAAAAATAAAAAAACTATAAAAATACTTGAATAAATCTGTCTGGGCAAGTATTTTATGAGGAATTCCCCCCCCCCCCCCCGGCAATTGAAGCAACTTCAAAAATACACTACTGGGACCTGATCAAACCAAAAAGCTTCGGCAGACCCAAGAACACAGTGAGTAAAGCAAGCAGACAGCCCTCAGATTGGGAGAAGATATTGTAGGTTATGTCTTCATCAAAGGTTTAATAACCAGAGTCCACAGAGAACTCAAACATTTAAGCAAGAAAAGAAGTAGTGGTCCCATCGCAGGCTTGGCAAGGGACTTGAAGATAAACTTCTCTGAAGACAGGTGCATGGCATAGAGACATATGAGAAAATGCTCGTCATTGTTAATTATCAGAGAAATGCAAATCAAAATTAACTTGAGATGCCATCTAACTCCAGTAAGATTAGCCCATATCACAAAATCCCAAGACCAGAGATCTTGACGTGGATTTGGAGAAAAGGGAACACTTTTACACTGCTAGTGGGAATGCAAATTAATACATTCCTTTTGGAAAGATGTTTGGAGAACACTTAGAGATTTATAAACAGGTCTGCCATTCAATCCTATAATTCCTTTACTAGATATATACCCAGAAGACCAAAAATCACATCATAACAAAGATACTTGCACCAGAATGTTTATTGCAGCCTAATTCACAATTGCTAAGTCATGGAAAAAGCCTAAGTACTCATGGATTCCCGAATGGTGAATAAATTGTGGTATATGTACACCATGGAATGTTATACAGCCTTAAAAAAAGATGGAGACTTTACCTCTTTTATGTTTACATGAATGGAACTGGAACACATTCTTCTTAGTAAAGTATCTCAAGAATGGAAGAAAATGTATCCAATTTACTCAGCCCTACTGTGAAACTAATTTATGGCTTTCATATGAAAGCTATATCCCAGTTGTAACCTAAGAATATGGGGAAAGGGGAGAGGAAGGGGCAGAAGGAGGGAGGATGGGCAGAGGGTGGCTGAGTGTTGTGATTATACCTGTGGTGCCTCTTACAAGGGTACTTTTGAAACTCATTAAATGTTGAATATAATTGTTTTAATACAATAATTAAGAAAATGCCAGGAAGGCTATGTTAACCAGTGTGATTAAAATGTGTCAAAGTGTTTATTAAGTCAGTGTATGGCGCCCATGATTGCATTAATGTACACAAGTATGTTTTAATAATAATAAAAAAACCTCAACTGAAAGGAACAATTCCTGACCCCTCCCACAAGAATGCTTTAGGTTCTTTTTTTTTTTCTTTGCCTTTTACTCTTCCTTTGCTCCTGTGGGATTTCTACAGGCGAGTAGTGAACTGTGGATCTCTTGTCTCAACCTATGAGTGAGAGCATTAAGAAGTTGGGACTATTTCTTCCAGAGGGACCCCGTGGTTACTCTGAACATTTTCTTACCAGGCAGAAAAATTGTACTAACGTTTTCTCTGCCATTCTGAACTTTCAGTCCACCCTTCCTCCTAACCAGGTAAAACAGAACCCTAACCCCTGCAGAGACTGAAGGAGGAGCTCATGATCAGTGCCCTTTCTCCCAGCCTGCCTGACAATGTGCCCCACCTTCCGCCCAGCTAGTCCCCCGCACCCTCCCTATCTTCAAGCCATGCTATGCCCCTGTGCTCTCCTTGCCTATACGCTGCGCCCACCTGCCTGGGGCTGTCACCATGTTCCACACACCTGGAGACCACTGAGGCCAACACTGCACCCCGCCCATTAAGAAACTGCTGAGGCTACGCACCCTACCCATTCAGAGATGGCTGAAGCTGTGCGCTGTGCCCACCCCACCTCCATGCCAGGCCCCTGCCCAATCAGAATCACCAGTAGAGTAGTGTTCTCCTTGCTGAAGTCACTGGGCACTGGATGCTGCCAGTATCATGTGCAGCATTTCCTCCCTGTTTCAGATCGTGTGCAGCACACCCCTAGACCTGCTCCTACAGTCAGAATTCTCGAGGTTTGGCAGTGGCAGTGGAGCTGTGCAGGGGCACTTCCCACATAGATCCAGCAACAATAGAGTGATCATGCCAGGTTCTAATCTTGGAAGAACACACACACACCCAACACTGTGCACTGCCAAAGGAAACCAGAAGTCACTCTATAGTGATATTGGTGCTGCAGAGCAGCAGGGGAAAGGCACAGTAGCTGAGGGAGATAAGCATTTGCTGGCATGGTACCTTGGGATCAGACTGAGCCCAAGTGAAACAGTCTCAAGTGTCTATTGAACACCCCAGGCAGGCTGGCCTCTGCTCCCCAAGCTGGCTGGTAGGTGAGGGCAGTTGCTGGGTCTTGGGGGCATTGCCTTCCTTTGATTCTGATAGGTGCTAATCCTGGCACTTCGCATTATTGGAGGGAATAGGACTGTAGCCCTGCGGGGTCACCAGTGATTGGGTGTGAAAAAGGAACAAAGTAGAGGAAGAGACTCAGCCCCCTGGTTCTACTGTGCTACTGGGTGGGCTTTTCTGAGTCCGTAGAGCACCGGAGAGAGCCAAATCTGAGCAGCCAGTAGACATCTGCTATCTAGCTGCTGAAGACCTTTCAAAGTCTCCCACCTGAGAGCTCGTACAATAAGGGTCAATTGGTTCAGAATCCCTAACTTGGGACACTCACTCAAGGACCCTCTAGTGTGATACCCTAGTTGTGTAGTAACAGGAAGTGTCAGTTTTCCCATTCCAGTTGTTGTCTGGGGAGGTGAGTTTCTTAATTGCTTGTATTTCTTCACAGCTAAGACTTCACTAGAGTCACCGATCCACCAGGATTGGACAAAAACCAGTTGAATACAAGAATGAGACACCTAATCCACCACACCAAGAAGGTTTCCTCAGCCTCAGACTGTAATACTGTACAGGTCCTTTG
Source organism: Loris lydekkerianus (assembly GCA_963574355.1). Lineage (NCBI taxonomy): Eukaryota > Metazoa > Chordata > Mammalia > Primates > Lorisidae > Loris > Loris lydekkerianus. The sequence continues at coordinate 14,469 of CAUYPK010001988.1, read as the reverse complement.
CAAAGCTAAAGGGAAAAAGCTGCAGTCATGAGTCCCAGATCTTTAAAAAGGGATGGTTAACCACAACTCCAGGAAACCTCAATCCAATCTCACCTTACCAGACCACCTAGTAAACACTGAAAAACAATCATGAGGCAGAATCAGTGGAAAAACTCTGGCAACATGAACAATCAGAGTAGATCAACTTTCACAAGAAACGATAAAGCAGACACAGCACAAGATCCTATTCACAAATGGCTAAGATGTCAGAAATCGAGTTCAGAATTTGGATAGCAAATAGGATCAACAAAATCGAGGAAATGGTGAAATTAGAATTTAAAGCAGAAATTCAAAAGATGTCTCAATAATTTAACGAATCTAAAGACAAAATCACCAAAGATTTTGATACATTAAAGAAAGAATTTGCAGTCCTCAAAGATCTAAAAAATATAGTAGAATTTTTCAGTAAAAGAATGGAGCAGGTGGAACGGATCTCTGATATTGAAGACAAAGCTTTTGAACGCTCTGAAAAACTCAAAGAGGAAAAAAAAAGTGGAGATCAAAAATGAATCATTCTCTCAGAGAGCTCTGGGATAATTTGAAGAGGTCTAATATTTGCCTTGTAGGAATAGCTGAAAGTGATAAGGTTCCTGAGAAGGATACAGATGCTTTGCTTCATGAAATCATTAAAGAGAGTTTTCCAGATATGCTCAGAGATTCTGAAATTCAGATAGCAAACAGTTTCAGAAAACCGGCATGACTCAACCTGAGTAAAAATTCTCATAGACACATTGTAATTAATTTCGCTAAATGTAATATGAAGGAGAAAATTCTGAAAGCTGTAAGAAGTAAGAAAACCATTACATACAAGGAGAAGAACATTAGAATGACTGCATATCTCTCCGCTGAAAACTTTTAAGCTAGAAAAGGGTGGTCTTCAACCTTAATCTCCTTAAACAAAATAATGTTCAACACAGGATCCTGTATCCGGCTAAACTGAGTTTCACCTATGATTTACAAATTAAATGCTTTAATGACATTCACATGTTGAAGAATTTTTCCATAACTAAACCAGCTCTTCAGGATATTCTCAGACCTATGCTGTATAATGAAAAACACAATCTTCCACCACCAAATTAAAATCACTCAGAAACTTTTGATCAAATTCTAACATTCATAGTGGCAAAAGAATTAAAAATGTCCACTGGACTTTCAAAAAACTTGATACTCAAAACTCTGTTGGGAGTATAATTACTCTCAATTAATGTGAATGGCTTAAATTGTCCTCTAAAGAGACACAGGTTGGCTGACTAGTTACAAAAACTCAGGCCAGACAACTGCTGCATTCAAGAATCTCACCTTGCCTTAAAAGATAAACATAGACTCAGGGTTAAGGGATGGTCAACTATAATTCAGAAAATGGAAATCTGAAAAAAGCAGGTGTTGCAATTTTATTCGCAGATTCAATAGGATTTAAACCAATCAAACTAAGAAAACACAATGATGGTCACTTCTTATTTTTTAATGGGAACATTCAACAAGATAAGATTTCAATTATCAACATTTATGCACCCAACCAGAATGCACCTCAATTTATAAGAAAACTCTAATTGACATGAGAAACTTGATTTCACCCAGCATCATAATTGTTGGAGACTTTAACACTCCTCTAGCAGTGTTGGATAGATCCTCAAAAAAGAAGCTAAGCAAAGAAATTTTAGAATTAAACTTAACCATTCAACATTTGCATCTAATAGACATCTATAGAGCATTTCATCCTAACAAAAACGAATAAACATTCTTCTCATCAGCCCATGAATTATCCTCCAAAATTGAGCATATCATAGGCCACAAGTCTACATTCAGCAAATTTAAAGTAGTAGAAATCATTCCTTGTATTTTCCCAGACTACCACACTACAAAACTTGAAATCAGTAACAACAGGAATCTTCACAGGCATACAAAAACATGGAAACTAAGTAACCTAGTGCTGAATGATAGTTGGGTCATAGACGGGATTAAGAATAAAATTATGAAATTTATGGAACAAAACAATAATGAAGAAATGAGCTATCAGAACCTCTGGGACACAGCAAAGTCAGTCCTACGTGGAAAATTTACAGCATTGCAAACCTTCCTCAAGAGATCAGAAGGAAAGGAATTCAATAACTTAATGGGTTTTCTCAAGCAACTGGAAAAGGAAGAACTTTCCAACCCTAAACCCAGCAGACGAAAATAAATAACAAAAATTAGAGCAAAACTTAATGAACTTGAAAACAATAGAATCATACAACAAATCAAACAACCAAAGAGTTGTTTTTTTGAAAAGGTCAAAAAAATAGATAAACCTTTGGCTAGCCTAACCAGAAGTAGAAGAGTATAATCTCTAATTTCATCAATCAGAAATGATAAAGGCCAAATAACAACAGACTCTTTAGAAGTTCAGCAAATCCTTAATGAATACTACATAAAACTCTACTCTCAGAAATATAAAAATCTGAAGGAATTAGATCAATACTTGAAAGCATGCCACTGTTCCAGACTTAGCCAGAAAGAAGTGGAAATGTTAAACAAGCCTATAGCAAGCTCTGAAATAGCATCAACTATAAGAAATCTCTCCCAAAAGAAAAGCCCATGACAGGATGGCTTCACATCAGAATTCTACCAAACCTTTAAAGAACTAGTACCTATATTACTAAATCTTTCATTAAACACAAAAAAGGAAGAATACTTCCCAACTCCTATGAAGCAAATATCACCCTGATACCTAAAACAGGAAAAGACCCACCAAGAAAAGAAAGTTATAGACCAATGTTTCTAATGAATATTGATGCAAAAATATTTAATAAGATCCTAGCAAACAGAATCCAACAACACATCAAACAAATTATACACCAGGACCAGGTGCGTTTCATTCCAGGGTACCAAGCATTTTTCAATATATGTAAATCCATAAATATAATACATCACACAAACAAATTAAAAAACAAAGACCATATGGTTCTCTCAATTGATGCAGAAATACCTTTTGACAATATCCCGCATCCTTTCTTGATTAGAAAACTTAAGAAAATAAGTATAGGCAGAACATTTCTTAAACTGATAGAGGCTATCTATAGCAAACCCAAAGCCAATATCATAGTCAATGAAGTAAAATTAAAATCATTTCCACTCAGATCAGGAACCAGGCAAGGATGCCAACTGTCTCCTCTGCTTTTTAACAATTTATTGGAAGACTTAGCCACCACAATCAGGGAAGAGAAGACAATCAAGTGAAACCAAATAGGACCAGAGGATATCAAACTGTCACTCTTTGCAGACGATATGATTATATATCTGGAAAATCCGTGTGAATCATCTACAAAACTCCTACAATTGATCAAGAAATATAGTAACGTCTCAGGATACAAAATTAACACTCATAAATCCATAGCCTTTATATACCCCAACACTAGTCAAGAGAAAAAAACAATAAAAAATTCTATTCTGTTTACATTAGTGCCAAAGGAGTTGAAATATCTGGGAGTGTATCTCACTAAGGATGGGAAAGAACTCTATAAAGAGAACTATGAAACTCTGAAAAAAGAAATAGCTGAAGATGTTAACAAATGGAAAAATATACCATGCTCATGGCTGGGAAGAAACAACATTGTTAAAATGTCTATACTACCTAAAGCAATTTACAGATTTAACATGATCCCTATTAAAGCACCTCTCTCATATTTTAAAGACCTGGAAAAGTTAGTACTTTGTTTTATATGGAAACAGAAAAGACCTCAAATAGCCAAGACATTACTCAGAAGTAAATGAAAATCAGGAGGAATCACGCTTTCAGACTTCAGACTATATTATAAATCGATAGTGATCAAAACAGCATGGTACTGGCACAAAATTAGAGAGGTCGATGTATTAAATAAAATTGAAGACCAAGAGGTGAACCCAGACATTTATAGTCATTTGATTTTTGATAAGCTTATTAAAAATATAAATTGGGAGAAAGATTCCCTATTCAATAAATAGTCCTGGATGAATTGGCTGGCAACTTGTAGAAGACTGAAACTTGACCCACACCTTTCTCCTCTAACAACAATTGACTCTCACTGGTTAAAGGATTTAAGCTTAAGACATGAAACTATAAATATTTTTAGAGAGAGTGCAGTGGAAATGCTTGAGAAAATTGTCCTGGGAGAATACTTCATGAGGAAGACACCCCAGGCAATTGAAGCAACATCAAAAATACATTACTGGGATCAGAACAAATTACAATGCTTCTTCTCTTCCCAGAACATACTAAGTAAAGGAAATAGACATTCCTCCAAATGAGAGAGGATTTTTGCACGTTATACTACTGGCAAATGTCTAATAACCAGAATCCACGGAGAACTCAAGTTTATTACTAAGCAAAAAACAAGTGATCCCATTTCATTGTGGGCAAGAGACATGAAAAGAAGCTTCTCTGAAGATGACAGGGGCCTGGCCTACAGACACATGAAAAAATGATCATCATCTTTAATCATCAGAGGATTTCAAACCAAAACTTCTCCGAGATACCATCTAACTCCAGTAAGAGTAGCCCACATCACAAAATCCCCAAACAACAGATGTTGGCATGGATATGAAGAAAAGGGAACACTTCAGCACTGCTGGTGGATATGCAAGCTAATTTGTTCCTTTTGGAAGGAAGTTTGGAGCACACTCAGGGATTTAAATTTAGACCTCCCATTTGATCCTGCAATTCCTCTTCTTGGTGTATATCCAAAGGACCAAATATCATGTGGCAATAAAGATATTTGTACCTGATAGTTCATTGCAGCTCAATTTATAATTGCCAAGTCATGGAAGAATCCAAAGTGCCCATCAACCCATGAATGTATTAATAAGTTGTGGTATATGTATACCATGGAATACCATGCAGAAGTAAAAAACATGAAGACTTTACCTCCTTTATGTTTACATGAGTGGAGGTGGAAAATATTCTTCTTAGTAAAGTATCTCCAGAATGGCAAAAAAAGTATCCAATGTACTGAGTACTCCTGTGAAACCAATTTATAATAACTCACACTTGCATATGATAAATGAACCACAACTTTAGTCTATGAGGAAGTAGCAAAGGGGAGGGCAAGCTATAGGGAGTAGGTGGGAGGTATAGTAGGGTATAATAGGGGGATCACAACTATGGAGCACATTGCAAGTACAAGTTGTATTCTACATGTATAGAATACAAATATCCTAATGCTATAATTGGGTAAATGAGGTGAAAGCTATGCTGATTAGTGTGATATAAGCACTTCAATTTGTACAAATAATCAACACACTGAAATGGGCATAAATGTATTTATGATCTATGTACAAAAGACTTAATAAAAAATAATAAAAAAATGAATTAGTTTGATAAATGAGGCCAGGTGTAGAATGTTCTTGAGGAAGAACAAGGAACAGAATTGGTGAGTTAAGATCTATATGATGAAGATAATGGGTAGCAAATTGCTGAGAAATTACCAAAAGCTCCCCTTTCACTTCAGGGATTAAATGGCTAGGGCTATTAAGATCTGTATCACCATCTAATGTAGAAAATATATGAGTTAAGGTGTAGGTTTGAATACCTAAATACAGTCTAAGCCAATTAATATCTACTAAGAGCCACTGAAAGTTATTAAGTGTTCTAAGTTTATCAGTATGTGATTCCACTATTTGAGGGCATATTTTTTGAGAATTAAGTCCATACCCTAAATATAAAAAAGGAGGTTGAGTTTGAATTTTATCAGGAACTATTTTCAGATCATACTTGGTATGTAAAATGGAAGAAGCATATTTTAATACATTTTGTAATGTGGAGACTTCTGCATGGGAAAAGAAAATATCCATATAATGAATTATAGGAATAGAAGAAAACTGCTTTTTTATTTCCTGCAGAGGCAGATTAACAAAGTGTTGGCCCAAGCTGGGAGTATTAAGCATTCCTTGTGGTGATACACACCATTGATATCTATCATAAGGCTCATATTGATTAAGGGAAGGTACCTAAAAGGCAAAGTGAAGGCAATCTTCAGGGTGCAGATAAATGGTAAAAAAAAAAAAAAAAAAAAAAAAAAAAAAATTGTTTAAAATCAATAATGTACAAATGCCAATTTTTAGGGATCATGGAAGTAGATGGCAGGCCAGGCTGTAATGAACCCATAGGTTGAATTTTAGAATTAACTTTATCTAAGTCAGTAAGTATTCTCCACTTTTCTGATTTTTTCTTATTATAAAAATAGAATTCCTTGGACTTGTAGAGGGTTCTATGCGATCTTATTTTAATTGTTCCTATATATTATTTGAGAGGGCTTCTAATTTATCATGAGTTAAGGGCCACTTCAGTCTTGAACTTTTTCTCAAGTCTTCATATAGCACAGACAAGTCTGCCTGATAGCAACATCATCATATTGTAACTGACCCTGAATACCAAGCCATTATCAACGGCCCACTAATTTATCCTCTGTGATTGGAGAGCTTTTAGCCTGATTCTGTCTGGCCAAAAATGCTGCTTCTTCCTTCCACCAAGTACAAAACTGAAAACTTTGACCTGATTCAAGAACAACACGAGTGATTGCATCCCAAACTTAGGGAATGAGTCTCATTTCTGAAGCCAATCCTAGAATTAAGCCTTTAATAGAAGGAGATTGTATGCTGCATTGAGTAATAAGCTTGCTTGAGATCTTTGATAAGGCTGCACCTCATAATTCTGTGAAATTTCTTTATTTTCTGTATTTTCAATTCCCCTCTTTTTTTTTTTCTGCTTTGGCAATGAGGCAATTGTTGGGAAGGCATTGGATCAATAGACTCACAGCCTCTTCTCTCATAATATGATTTTCTCTTAGTTAATTCATGGTAAGAAACTAACCATTGGTGAGACTCATTCTCTGCATTGGACTGCAATGGCTACAGAGACAAAATAATGAGATCACAAGCAGACCACACCAACGCAAGAAAGTTATCACCTTGCTGATGAGCATGGCACAATGCTCTTATCACCTGTTTCCAAGTTTTTGAACTCAAAAAAGCTCTACCTGAAGGCTAAAACCAATAGCATTGCTTGCACACATATTTAAGTAATTACTCAAAAAAAATTTTTTTTTTTCTTAATTTTGCTCCTATACTTTGCAGGGGAGTTCTGAGGACTTTCATGTATTGAGATTCTAGTGATCAGACTGCCCAGTGGTTCTCTTTTATCTGTCCCTTTAATAACTCCAAAAATTTTACTTACCCTTGAGCAGAATTTACCTTTCAGTTCAAGTCAAGGATCATGCTGGCTGACCCTGATGGCTGTGCCAGATTTTGCAGTTTCCCTGTGGAAACTGTAATTTCTCTGAAGAAATGGATCACAGGACATGAATGATAAGTACAGTCTTCAAGAAGAGAACCTCCCCATGACTCCACAGAGAGCAAACCCCTCAGCACCTGCAGGGTTTTTATTAGAAAATATTGCAAGGCTTTTGTCAACAAGTAGCAGTTCTCACAACAAGTAACAATTCTCACAACTTGCAGGTTCTTTTCTCAACAACTTTTTCCCAAAACATCTTTGGTTTCTAATCTATACACAAACATTTCCTTGACCACTTCCTTACCCCACCTATTAAAACACAGAGATGCTTGGTGGCATGCTGCCAAGATTCAGATGCTCCTGTGCTTGCATCAGGAACTTTTAAAACTCTCATGTTCTCCATGGTCAAAGACAGGTCATGAACTAAGGAAAAGTCCATCTATACTTTAGTCTTGTACCAAAAGGACTCATCACAACCTTAGGTCAGAGGCATGGTAATGTAAAGAGCAAGAGGAAGTAAAATTTAGGGCAAGTAAACAGATACAAAAAAAAAAAAAATCATGAGGAAAAAACAGCAAAAAAAATTCTAGCAACATGAAAATCCAGTCCAGAACAATGCCCCCAAGTGCCCAAGAGGTAGTTACTGCAGAGAATTCCACCTAAAAATAAATGTTAGAAATCACAAAAGGGGAATTTATAATACAGATGATGAAAACGATGAATTACTTAGAAAGTGGAAAATAACCAAAGGGAAATCCAAACATGGAATCAAATAAGTGATGAATGACACGAAAAATATACAAAGGATTTATCAGAGCTGAAGGAATTGAAGCAGTCAATTAGGAAACTTAAAGATGCATTAGAAAGTTTCAATAAAAGATTGAACCATGCAGAGGAATGAATCTCAATGGTAGAGTACAAAGTTCTTGAAATAACTCAGATAAAGAAGCAGAAAAAAAGAGAGAGAAAGCAGAACATTCACTGACAGAATTGTGGGACTTTATGAAGCATTCAAACATATGAGGTATAGGTATCCCAGAAGAGGAAGAAAAAGGCCAAGAGGAATGGAAGACATACTAGTGAATATTATAAATGAAAAATTCCCAAAATACCACCAAAGATTCTGACACACTCATTTCAGAGGGATATCGGACCCCAGGTAACCTCAACTCAAATAGAGTTTCTCCCGGATGCATTGTGATGAACCTGTCCAAAGTCAAGAGACAAGAAAATATCAGCCAGCTGCAAGGAGTAAGCACCAATTGACTTACAGGGGAAAATCCAGCAGGGTGACTTTGTACTTCTCATATGAAACTTTTCAGGCCAGATGACAATGGTTATCTACCTTAAATCCACTTAAACAGAACACTTTCCCACCCAGAATTCTATATCCTGCTAAGCTAAGCTTTAAAATTGATGAAGAAGTCAAATATTTTACTGATATGCAAACATTGATGAAATTTGCCACATCATGACCAGCTCTACAGGAAATTCTTCAACCTGTTCTACACTCTGATGATCACAATGGACCATCAGCAAAGTAAGCACAAAGAAATTAAAGGTCAGAACCAAACTTCCACAATGATATGTAAAAGATAAAATTAGGCGATGGACTTTCACATAATAAGATAAATAGAATGCTACCACACTTATCAATTATGTCAACAAATGTTAATGGCTGAATTTCCCATTGAAGATAGAAAGACTGGCTGATTGGATCAAAAAATGCGAGCCATCCATTTGCTGTCTGCAGGAAGCACCCCTAGCTTCAAAAGACAAATTAAAACTTAGAGTTAACGGTTGGAAGACAATATGTCAAATAAATGGAATTCAGAAGAAAAGAGGGGTTGCAATCTTATTTTTAGATATAAGCATATTTAAAGTAACTAAAATGAAAAAGACAAAGATGGACACTTCATATTGCTTAAGGGAAAAATACAACAAGAAGACATTTCAATTCTAAATATTTATGAACCCAACTTAAATGTTCCCAGATTCTTGAAACAGAAATTAATTAGTCTGAGCTGTATGATATCCTATAATACCATAATAACAGGGGACTTTAGCACTCCTTTTACAGAGCTGGACAGATCTTCTAAACAGTCATTAAACTACGATATAAGGGACTTAAATGAGACCCTAGAGCAACTGTGCTTGATAGACGTATATAGAACCCTCCATCTCAAAGCTAAAAAATACATATTACTCTCATCAGCCCATAGAATATTCTCCAAAATTGATCCTATTCTTGGACACAAAACAAAACTGAACAGAATCAAAAGAATTGAAAATATACCTTGTATCATCTCAGACCACGAGGCATTATAGGTGGAATTCAATTCCAACAAAAATGTTCAACCCACAGAAAGGCATGGGAATTAAACAACCTTATGTTAAATGATAGTTGGGTGCAGGAATAAATAAAAGAAGAAATAATTAACTTCCTTGAGCATAAAAACAATGAAGGTACAAGTTACCAAAATCTGTGGGATACAGCAAAAGCAGTCCTGGGAGTAAAAGTTGTCACTTTAGATGCCTTCACCCAAAAAAAACAGAAAGCAAATGCATAAAAAAACTCACAAGTCATCTTATGGAATTTGAAAAAGAAGAACAATTTAAACCTAAACCCAGCTGAAGAAAAGAAATATCCAAAATTAAATCAGAGATTAATAAAATTGAAAACAAACGAATCACTCAGAAAATAAATGAAACAAGGAGTTGTTTTTTTCAAAAAAATAAATAAAATAGATAAGCCTTTGACCAGACTAACTAGAAATAAAAAAGTAAAATCTCTAGTAACCTCAATCACAATTAATAAAAGGGGATCATTTGAAAGGCAGTTGTTTCTATAAGGTCATTTTCTCTTTTTTCCTTTTAATGTCACGTCTCCAATAGTTCCTCAGGGCTTGAACCTAGGTCCTCCACTCATTATAAAAAAAGAAAAAGTTGAAGATGGCTGACTGGTAGCAATGATCAGCAGAGGCTCCTGACCAGAGGTAGAAAAACTGAATGGAATCAGACTTTGAAGCTAAAGATGGGAAGCTGAGCCAAGAAAGAAGTTCAGAAAGCTGTAACTCCAAAGAACAGCATTCAAGAAAACAAGTTACAGGTATAAAGTCTATTGAATAGCAGACAGAAGATCCTCCCCTAAGTGGGAGGCCCACCGTGGTCTGTGTGTTAGCAGGGAACAAAAGACCTCTTATTTTATTTCACTGGAGAGAGTCACTAAACACCAGGTCTCTTTCTCTAGGGAGCTCCCAGTTATGAACCTAGACACTACTTTCCAGGCATAAAATTGAACAGATTTTTCCCCCTACAAGTCCAAACTCCCAGTCGAACCTTCCTCCCTCACATGGCAGTCTGAAGTTCTGCCGCCTGCAGAGTACAGAGTGTTTGTTTTTTTTCCTGAGAGATCTGGGCATAGTGTGGACTGCCAACCATCAGGATGGAATCTGTGACTAATGGGGAAGAAAGGGTGTAGAAAGAATGGGACACTTGGCAGGAAGAGGAGTAGCCCCCTGGTTATGACTATGCCTGGCCAGTGGTGGTGTTGACCCTTGGTTTGGGCTGAATCTGTTGGGATAGTGTGCAGAACCCCTGGCTCTGACAGCACCCACAGCAGGAGAGTGGTTGCCCCACATAGAATGAGTTTGGCAGGCAGAGCTTCTCCCCAGCCCCCACTAGGCCTGCAAGCAGAGGCTTGCCAGGCATGGACTGAGACCTGATGGGAAGGGTGTGCTCCTTTAACTCCAACAGAATGATTGAGCAGAGGCTTGCTGGGTGTGAAACAAAACCTGAGTGCAAGGGCATGGTCTCCTGTCTTCAGCCAGGATGATGAGCCAGAGACTTACTGGATGAGGGTCAAGAAGGGTGAAGTGTGGTGCCCTGACTCTAACACACCCTGTGAATAGAGGCTTGCCAGGCAGTGGACTGAGACTGGCAGGTGAGGGTATGTTACCCCGACTCCAACTTGTCTGGCAAGCAGAGACTTGCTGGGTGTGGACTGACACTGGTGTGGGTGTGGCCCCGGGCTCTAACTGGGCCTGTGAGCAAAGAAGTGAACAACAGTGTGGACTGAGTCTGGTGGGCAGGGTTGTGGATCCCTGGCTCCAACTGTGCTGTTGGAGACCCTTGAATCCCTCTCTGTTGAGCAGAATTTGCACTGCCTGAGACAATTTAATTGGAACTCATGTCTGGGGATGTCCACTTGGGGCCATCTCGAGATTGACTTTCTAAGTCCTGTAGCAGAAAAGAACTGAAGGGTGGGGGCTGGGCACCACAGATGTTTGTATCTCTTCACAGGCAAGATTTAAACAGAATACCATGGCTTCTTAGAATAGGGTGGAGGTTGATTGATATCAAAACAGAGCTAGCTTGTGTTGTCTGACCAAGTAGGTCCTCAGAGTCTCCAGCCAAATCTCTGAAAGGGGCCTTTGTAAGGTTGTAGGAGATCAGCCACAATTGAAAATCCTAGATTTTTTGATAAGGGGCTATATCTACTACCTGGGAACTCCAATTCAATCTCACCCTACCAGTTCTAATAACCAAATGTTGGAAAATAAACATGGGGCAGACCCAACAGAAGACCTCTAGCAACATGAATAACCAGAGTAGAACAACTCGCATGAAAAATGACAAAAGAGATACAACTGAAGATGCCATGCATAAACAAATGAATGCAATGTCAGAAATTAAATTCAGAATATGGGTGGCAAATAAGATAAATAGAATGGAAGAAAATATAGACATTTAATTCCAAAGAGTTGTTCTAAAGGTGTTTCAAGAAATTAATGAATTCAAAGACAAAGTCACCAAAGATATGGACATATTGAGAAAAGAGATAGTGGTTCAAGGAAACAAAAAAGTTAGTTGAGGATGGGCGGTGCCTGTGACTCAAAGGAGTAGGGGCACTGGCCCCATATGCCAAAGGTGGTGAGTTCAAACCCAGCCCTGACCCGAAACTGTAAAAAAAAAAAAAGAAAGAAAACTTTGTTGAGGGGCTCTGAAATACATTAGAATCCCTTGGAAATAGAGTCAACCAGGCAAAAGAAAGAATCTCTGAAAATGAGGACAAAGCTTTTGAACATTCCCAAACACTCAAAGAGTCAGACAAATGGTGAGGAAAAACTCATCGTTCCCTGAGAGAGTTGTGGGATGACTCCAAAAGAACAAACATTCATGTTATAGGAATTCCCAAAGGAGGAGAGGATGGTCCTAAACATCCAGATGCTCTTCACCAAGAGATTTGGAGAAGAATTTCCCAAGCATTGCAAGATACAGAACTTCACATAGTAGATAGTTTCAGAACCCCAGGAAGAATCAATCCAAATAAAGTATCTCTTATACACATTGTGATTAACCTTGCCAAAGTTAAGACGTAGGAGAAAATTCAGCAAGCAGTCAGACATAAGAAAAGCATCACCTACAAAAGAAGAAATATCAGAATGACTGCAGATCTCACAGCCAAAATATTTCAAGCCAGAAGAGGATGTTAATTGACCTTCAAACTCCTAAAACGAAACAACCTCCAGCCCAGGCTCCTGTATCCAGCTATAATGACTTTAATTTTTATTTATTTATTTATTTTTTATTAAATCATAGCTGTGTACATTAATATGATCGTGGGGCACCATATACTACGTTCATAGACCGTTTGACACATTTTCATCACACTAGTTAACATAGCCTTCCTGTCATTTTCTTAGTTATTTTGCTAAGACATTTACATTCCACATTTACCAAGTTTTACATATACCCTTGTAAGATGCACCACAGGTGTAATCCCATCAATTCCCCTCCCTCTACCCACCTCCCCCCTCCCTCCCCACCCTTTCCCGCTTCCCCACATTCTTAGGATGTAACTGGGTAATAGCTTTCATGTGAAGGTCGTAAATTAGTTTCATAGTAGAGGTGAGTACATTGGTGAGTACTTTTTCTTCCATTCTTGAGACACTGTACTAAGAAGAATATTTTCCAGCTCCATCCATGTAAACATGAAAGAGGTAAAGTCTCCATCTTTCTTTAAGGCTGCATAGTATTCCATGGTGTACATATACCATAATTTATTAATCCACTCATGGATCGATGGGCATTAATACTTTTTCAATGACTTAAAAATTGTGAATAGAGCTGCAATAAACATTCTGGTACAAAATCTTTATTATGATTTGATTTTTTGGTCTTCGGGGTATATGCCCAGTAGAGGAATTACAGGATTGAATGGCAGATATATTTTTAGAACTCTAAGTGTTCTCCATATATCTTTCCAAAAGAAACGTATTAATTTGCATTCCCACAAGTGTGCAGAAGTATTCCCTTTTCTCCACATCCATGCCAAAATCTCTGGTCTTGGGATTTTGTGATATAGGCTAGTTTCACTGGAGTTAGATGATATCTCAAAGTAGTTTTGATTTGCATTTCTCTGATGATTAAAGATGATGAGCATTTTTTTATATGTCTGAAGGCCGTGCACCTGTCTTCTTCAGAAAAGTTTCTCTTCAAACCCCTTGCCCAGCCTGGGATGGGATCCCTTGTTTTTTTCTTGCTAATGCGTTTGAGTTCTCTGTGGATTCTAGTTATTAAACCTTTGTCAGAGACATAACCTGCAAATATCTTCTCCTATTCTGAGGGCTGTTAGCTTGCTTTACTTACTCTGTTCTTGGCTGTGCAGAAGTTTTTTAGTTTGGTCAAGTCTCAATAGTGTATTTTTGAAGCTGTTTCAATTGCCCCGGGGGGTCCTCCTCATAAAAAACTTGCCCAGCCCAATTTCTTCAAGGGTTTTCCCTGCACTCCCTTCTAGTATTTTTATAGTTTCATGTCTTAAGTTTAAATCTTTGATCCAGTGAGAGTCTATCTTGGTTAATGGTAAAAGGTGTGGGTCCAGTTTCAGTCTTCTACAGGTTGCTAGCCAGTTCACTCAGCACCATTTGTTAAATAGGGAATCTTTTCCCCATTGAATGTTTTTAAGTGGCTTGTCAAAGATTAAATAACGGTAAGTAGTTGGATTCATCTCTTGGTTCTCTATTCAGTTCTAGACATCTTCTCTGTTTTTGTGCCAGTACCATGCTGTTTCGATCACTATCGATTTGTAGTATAGTCTGAGGTCCGGTAGCATGATACCTCCTGCTTTGTTTTTATTTTTGAGTAATGTCTTGGCTATTCGAGGTTTTTTCTGATTCCATATAAAA
>CAUYPK010001985.1:0-55404 GCA_963574355.1 Loris lydekkerianus | reverse complement strand
TGTACCAGCCATTTTTCTCACGTATCTGTACAATGGAATTATAGGATTGTTGAGCTCTTGCTAGATTATATTGATTCTTATTTGCTCCAAACTGTACTCTGGCTTTGCCTTTTACTAAGGTGGCATTTATTTGCATGATGACAGACTCTATTGAGTAGGCATTGCTCCAGACCTGTTTTGTGAGAAGTTCCATACATAATGCTCCTCCACCCAAGACGTACCCTCCTGAGAGAATAGGTAACACCACTCGAACAAAGGGAGGATCAAATGGAAAGTTATCCTTAAAAGAGAAGTTAAGCAAAATATATTCTATGCCTTCTTTTTCTTTTAAGATCTGAAGATCACTGTGCAAAGGACTATCTGGGTCAACCTTCTGTAGTTTTACATGCCAGTCATATAAACTGTCATTTATGAGTTCCACCGAATAAATCCCTGTTTTATAACTCTGTGATCTGTATATGTCCCTGAGCTCTTTCATAAGTCTATCTGAGGCTTGTACTGACCCAGACACTGCACCATTTAAATGGTCTTGCTGTTGAGTCTTCCTAATTTTCTCTAATATTGCCAAATTTTCTTTTTCAATATCTTCATCCTCCTACTTTTTCCCACTAATAGGCTCGTCTTCCTTCATCTCATAGTGATCTAAGTCTTCTATATCTTCAGTCATCTCCTCCTCTTCCTCGTCTTCTGAAGTCACTTCTTCTGTTGTTCCATTCTGGCCCGTGGGTAGTGGCTAATCTAGCCTCTCAACATCCAGGTGCTGAGGAAGGTTATATAATCTGCAGAGTTCACATATCAACCACTTCAACTGCTGACGGAGCGAATTGTTGTTCTTAGTATCTTCTAGACGTTCCAGAACTGATGTCAGATTGGGGTCATCAGAGTCCACAAACCATATGGGTGAAGAAGATGGATAGGATTCCTTAGCATCAGGGACGACAGTAACACCAATACCAGCAGTCACAGTATTCTTCACCTCTGTGCACTTGACTCCTGTTAAAAAGTATATTCTCCTTTCACCTATCAATTTTCAGGGCTTACAAACACAGGAGAGGCGACATAAACTAGACCCATGACACCACCTGCCGCATGGAAGGTACGATAGGCCATTTGGAAATACTCAGCGCGGAGCCGCACGAGGGGGGAAAAGGGATAATTCAAACAGTACTGCAGGCTGCGTGGGAAACTGTTTTCCTTAAATGAGTGCATTTTCAATGTTAAGTTTGTGCTTAAACACAAACCTAAAAAGAATTGGTTCAACAAGCGGGAACGAGGGAAACCTGACTAAAGAGGAATGAGGCGTTAAAAACTTAAAAGGTAGGGGAGGAAAAAAGAAGAAAAAAAAAAAAAAGCAACTTAAAGGCCTTTTGCCTTCCTCGCCCAGGCTCGAACAGGGGGCTGCAGGCGGCCATGGCGACCCAGAGAAGCGAGCCCCAAGACAAGTCTTATTCTTCCAATGTGCAACAGAGAAGAAGAAAAAAAAAAAAAAAAAGGTTGGAATCCCTGGTGACCAAAAACGACTCACATCTAATGACCATGATTCATAGGAGCAAGGAAGCATTAAAACTGCCATGATATGAAAGCAAGACTCATAACTGTTGTATAGCAAATCATCATCATATGCTAGTGACTAAATTTCTAATTATGCTAGTTTCTCTCTCTCACCTCAGGGCCTTTGCTTGTGCTGTTTCCTGGGCCTGGCACACCTTCCTCTCCAACAGAGTTGACCTTTCAGTTCTCAAAACTAAATGTCATGTCCCCTAAATGTCATGTCCATAGGGAGGCCTTCTCCTACCCCACAGACAACGTCAGTTTCTCTCATGACACATTCTCAAAACTTCTTGAACTTCCCCTTGCTTTGCCCAACATACAGAGAACTTCCTCGTCAGTGTCTGCCTTTCTTTCTGGCTCCACAAATACAGGACCTTTGTTGTTCTGAACTCACTGACTGTCCATGTGTCTTTAGGGATTCAATAAATATTTATTGAATTAATAAGTGGTGATGCTATTCATATTCAATAATATGTAATACTACCTTGTATTTGTACAACTCTTTTGTCTTTTTAGCACATTTTTTCTTCTCTTGTCCCACTTGAGCCTCCATAGACCCAGATGTACCTAGCTAACCTCTCTCAGCCTTAAATTGCATGTGAGATCCCCTACCTTCTAAGCACAAGTGTGGACCAAAGATGGATGGTCTGCCTTCCTGCCCTAACTTTGCCACTTTAGAACTGCCTTGGGCAAGTTGCCTTACCTCTCCATGCCTCAGTTCCCTCACTTGTATTTACCTCATAGGTCTACTATGAGGAATAAATGAATATAGATAGATAGATAGATAGATAGATAGATATAGATATAGATATATAAAATATATACACATACATACCTGTAAAGAGCTTGGAACAGTGCCTGACACCTAACAAATTTTTGCTGCTGTTATAGAAGTACCAGGAAGACCAATAGTATTGGGGCCAGTATGAAAGATTAGGCATCACGAATATTTCATTAGAGAGAAAAAGCCAGACACAAAAGAGAACATACTGTATGATTCCATTATGTGACATTCAAAGTCAAGCATCATCACCTATGATGGCAGAGGTAGATCAGAATAGCACATTGATTATGAGGGAGCATGCAGTAGTCTTCTTGGATACTGGAAATGTTCTATATCTTGACCTGGTGGTAGTTACACAGGAGAGTATATAGGCAGAAATGTAATTTTTAAGATTTGTGTGCTTTGGGAGGCGCCTGTGGCTCAGTGAGCAGGGCGCTGGCCCCATGTACCAAGGATAGTGGGTTCAAACACGGCCCCGGCCAAACTGCAACAAACAATAGCTGGGTGTTGTGGCGGGCGCCTGTAGTCCCAGCTATTCAGGAGGCTGAGGCAAGAGAATCACCTAAACCCAAGAGCTAGAAGTTGCTGCAAGCTGTGAAGCCACAGCACTCTACCAAGGGCGACAAAGAGAGACTATGTCTTATAAAAAAAAAAAAAAAAGGGCAGCACCTCTGGCTCAAAGGGGTCGGGTGCTGACCCCATATGCCAGAGGTGGCAGGTTCAAACCCAGCCATGGCCAAAAACTGCAAAAAAAAAAAAATTAGTGTGCTTTACTCTATGTAACTTATACCTCATTAAAAAAAAAAAAAAAATTAACAGCCTTTCGGCCGGAGACACCATCTTCCAGTAATTCACCAAAATGACAAACACAAAGGGAAAGAGGAGAGGCGCCTGACACATGTTCTCTAGGCCTTTTAGAAAACATGGAGTTGTTCCTTTGGCCACATATATGCGAATCTACAAGAAAGGTGATATTGTAGACATCAAGGGAATGGGTACTTCTCAAAAAGGCAGGCCACACAGATGTTACCATGGCAAAATTGGAAGAGTCTACAATGTTACCTAGCAGGCTGTTGGCATTGTTGTAAACCAACAAGTTAAGGGCAAGATTCTTGCCAAGAGCATTAATGTTCGTATTGAGCATATTAAGCACTCTAAGAGCCAAGATAGCTTCCTCAAAGGTGTAAAGGAAAATGATCAGAAAAAGAAGGAAGCCAAAGAGAAAGGGACCTGGGTTCAACTGAAGCGCCAGCCTGCTCCACCCAGAGCAGCCCACTTTGTGAGAACCAATGGAAAGGAGCCTGAGCTCCTGGAACCCATTCCCTATGAATTCATGGAATAATGAGCATATAACATAGCACACAGGAGTACCAGTGGACTCATGTTTTTTTTTTTTTTTTTTTTTGCAGTTTTTGGCTGGGGCTGGGTTTGAACCCGCCACCTCCAGCCTATAGGGCTGGCGCCCTACTCCTTTGAGCCACAGGCGCCGCCCCGACTCATGTTTTTAGGTGCAAGAACCTATTTATTCCCCATGAGCTCATGGCATAATAGGTGTACAGCATAGCACACAGGATAACCGATAGCCCCCATGTAACAGTGATACAAGGTGCTGGAACCTATTTCCCATGAATTCAAAAGTCAATCAACACTTTGTCATATTCAATGGCAAGGTGCCTCCCTGAGCTACTTGGAACTTCTTCCCTATGAATTCATGGCATGGTAGATACAAATAATAGCATAAAAATGTTTCTTGTTCATTCATTACAAGTGTGATTTTTTTTTTCCCCAAAGAAGTATTAAAGCAAATTTTAATGTGTCCTAAAAAAAAAAAAAAAAAAAATTAACGGGTGGCACCTGTGGCTCAAAGGAGTAGGGCCCCAGCGCCATATACAAGAGGGCATGGGTTCAAACCGAGCCCTGGCCAGAAACTGCAAAAAAAAAAAAAAATATTAACATGGAAAATTTCCCCCAACTCCTTCTTTACCTCCCACCAAAGACCTCAGAGGGATGCCTGAATGAAATCTAATCCTTTACCCTTTGTTTCTTTCCACTGGCACCCAATAATCCACAGATTTCTTCCACTGACCTGGCCTTAATCTGAGAGTCGTAGGTAGGGGCATGAATACACGGCTTTATTCACAGTATAAAGATCACTGCCTTCCCTGGGAGTCAGACAGAGCCAGTGGGCAAAGGTTTCAGTGACAACTCCCATGTCTCCTCACCCTCTCCAGTTGGCTCCAGAACAGAACTCCTTCCCTGCTGGGGCCTCCTGGTTGAGATTGCTAGTGGTCAGGATCTCAAGTATATTGATCAACTTGCTTTTCAAATGATGAAAATCCAAAGCAATCAGGCTTATGCAAAAATCAGAGCAATTTATTGGAAGAACGCTGATGTATTTATGGAGCATAAGCAGGGAAGGACAAGGCCTAAGAGGCAGCTGGGTCCTGGACACGTTCCCTTGTCTGCATCTCTTAGCTTCATTCTATCAGACCAGCTTTCTCTCCGTGACAGGGAATGTGGCTGCCATCCGTTCCTTGCCATCACAGCTTCACACTAGGAAACCTGTATCCTGAGTCCTGCAAATCTCAGGGAAAGGCTCTAATTTGAGTCTAATGCCAACCCCCAAGACCAATCTATGGCCATGAGGGTGAGATATTGTGATTAGCAACATCCACCAGAACCATGTGGTGGTTATAAAGTAGAAAGGAACAGGTGCCCCGAAGAAGATATCGTTTCCAAAAGAAAAAGAGGTGCCAGTAGCGCAGATAACATAACAGAGGTCACAACGGTTGGAACAGAGAGGGGTACAACTAAATCCATGAATCCTGGCCTGTGTCTCCCCTCATTAAACATCAGCTTCTCAGTCCCCATTGTTTAGTGATCTACAGATGAAGCCAGCCAAGTCCTGCCTTTGAGATTAATCAGCTCAGCAAGTGGTAGAAGGCGGCACCAGAGAAACATCAGGGTCTCTCTCAAAGCAGGACACTCCAGCTCTATCAACAGGTCCAAGGAAGTGGTGGAAGTTCACCATGCTGGCACCGTGGGAGCCAGTCCTTACACCACAACCAGCTCAACCTGGGCCTCAATATCTTCTTCTGTAAAATGGGAGTGATTGAGCTACCTGATTAGGAAGAGAGCACAGAGTCCTTGAATGTCAAACAGCTTTCATTTAAATCTCCTGTTCTTCCTTAGCAGCTGGGTGCTCTTAGGTGCTATTATTATTATTATTATTTTGCTTTTTATTTTGCAAAGAATTTCAAATTTACAGAATATTTGCAAAAGTAAGCTATACCCTTAACCCAGATTCAGCAATTTCTGACATATTGCCACACTTATTTAGTCATTCTTTCTCTCATTTTTTTATGCACCAGTGGAGAGCACATTGCATACATCATGCCCCTTTACCCTCCACAGTTCAATGCATTTCCTAAGAGCAGGCACTTTCTCTTACATAACCAGTACAGTTACCAAATTCAGTAGATTTAACATTGATACTGATCCTTTCCAATCTAGAATCCATGTTCCAATGTGGCCAGTTGTCTTAGAGTTCCTATAGCTTTTTTTTTACCTCCAGTACCAGGTCCAGTCCAAGATGAGGGATTGCATTGAGTTGTCATGCCTCACTAGGCTCCTTTGGTCTGGAACAGTTCTTCAGCCCTTCCTTATCTTCCATGACATTATCATTACTCAAAAGTACAGGCCAATTGTATAGACTGTCTGTCAGTGTGGGTTTGTCTGATGTTTCCTCATCATTAAATTCTGGCTGTGCATCCCCAACCAGGATATTATCTAAGTTCAAGGGCATCACGTGTGAAGGCATGTGATATCTTACCAACTCTTACTGGTAAGATTACTTTTGATCACATAGTCAGTGTCACATCTGGATTCCCTATTGATTAGTTCCTATTTTTCCCTTTGCATTAAGTAAGCTGTGGGGAAATGCTTTTTTTTTTTTTTTTTGAGACAGTCTGACCTGGTGGTCCTGGGTAGAGTGCCATGGCATCATAGTTCACAGCAACCTCAAACTCTTGGGCTCAAGAGATCCTCTTGCCTCAGCCTCCTGAGTAGAGACTACAGGTAACAGCTACTATGCCTGGCTAATTTTTCTATTTTTGGTAGAGACAGGGATCTTGCTCTTGCTCGGGCTGGTCTCAAACTCCTGAACTGAAGCAATTCACCACCTGGGCCTCCCAGAGTGCTAGGATTACAGGAATGAGCCACCATGCTTGGCCAGGGAGACACTTTAACACCATGCAAATGTCCTCTTCCTCATCAAACTTTCCTTCCTAGATTTAGTATCAATTGATGATACTTGCCAAATCAGTCTTTACTGTGATTATTGTAAAACTGTTGGTCATTTTAGGGGCCAGGTGCGATGGCTCATGCCTGTAATCCTAGCACTCTGTGAGGCCAAGGCGGGTGGATTGCCTGAGCTCACCAGTTTGAGACCAGTCTGATCCAGAGCGAGACCTCATCTCTAAAAATAGCCAGGTATTGTAGCAGGCACCTGTAGTCCCAGTTATTTGGGAGGCTGAGGCAAGAGAATCTCTTGAGCCCAAGAGTTTGACGTTGCCATGAGCTATAAGGTCATGGCACTCTACCAGGGGCGAGCAAGTGAGACTCTATCTCAAAAAAGAAGAAAAAAAAAATTGTTGGTTGTTTTCCAACTCTATCTCTTCCTCCACATGTAGCAGCTGACATTTTTAACATAAGGAAGAGCCCTCCCATAAATGCATTTACTTATAATCTATTTATTATCAGAATAAACTTGTTGAGTCTGATTTTATTCAATAGATATTACTGTCTTTTAATTGTGGTAAAATATACATAAAAAGTTCATCATCTTTACCATTTTTAAGTGTACAATGAAGTGGTATTAAGCAAACTCACATTGTTGTGCAACCATTCCCACCACCCATCTCCAAACATTTTTCAACCTTCCCAAACAAAAACTCATTAAACAACAACTTCCCATTCTCTCAACCCCAGCCCCTCACAACTGCCATTCTATTTTCTATCCCTATAAATTCAACTACCTTAGGTTCCTCACATAAATAGAATCAGACAATGTTTGTCCTTCATGACTTTTTTTTTTTTTTTGAGACAGAGTCTCATTATGTCACCCTGGGTAGAGTGCTGTCACATAACAGCTCACAGCAATCTCAAACTCTTGGGCTTAAGTGATTCTCTTGCCTCAGCCTTCCAGTAGCTGGAACTACAGGCGCCCACTACAACACACGACTATTTTTGTTGTTGTTGTTGCAGTTGTCATTGTTTAGCAGGCCCAGACCAGGTTCAAACCCGCCTGCCTGGATATATGTTGCTAGCACCCTAAGCACTGAGCATGGGTACTGATCCCTTTGTGATTGTTTTATTTCACTTAACATCATATCCTCAAGGTTCATCCATGTTGTAACATGTGTCAGAATTTTCTTTCTTTTCAAGGAAAAATTAATATTCCTTTGTAAGTTTATCTTGTTTATGTATTCATCCCTAGTTAGCCGCAAGGGTTGTTTCTACATTTTGGCTGTTGTGAATAATGCTGCTATGGATGTGAGTGCAACAAACGTCTCCTTGAGACTGATTTCAGTTCTTTGGGGTATATACCCAGAGGTGGAATTGCTGGATCATTTGGTAATTCCATGTCTAATTTCTTTTCTTTTTTTTTTTTTGGAAACAGAGCCTCCCTTTGTTGCTGTTGGTAGAGTATCACGGTGTCATACTCATAGCAACTTCAAGCTTTTGGGCTGAAGTGATCCTCTTTGAGTAGCTGGGACTATAAGCACCTACCTCAATACTCAACAAGTTTTTCTATTTTTTAGTAGAGATGGGGCCTCACTCTTGCTCAGGCTGGTCTCAAACTCCTGAGCTCAGGCAATCCACCAGCCTTAACCTCCCAGAGTGCTAGGATTACAGACGTGAGTCACCACACCCAGCCTATGTTTAATTTTTTGAAGAACTATCATATTGTTTTCCATAGTAGCTATGCCATTTTACATTGCCACTAGCAATGCACAAGGGATCAAATTCTCACTTCCTGGCCAACTCTTATCATTTTCTTTTCTTTCTTCCTGTGTTGATAATAGCCATCATAATTGGTGTGATTTTGATTTGCCCTTCCCTGATGATTTATGACGTTGAGCATCTTTTCCTGTGCTATTGGCCATCTGTATATTCTTCTATGGACAAAGTCTACTCAAGTACTTAGTTCATTTTTTTTAAAAAAAAGAGATGGGATCTTGCTATGTTGCCCAGGATGGGTTCTAATTGCTGGGCTCAGCAATCCACCTCAGCGTCCTGAGTAGCTGGGACTGCTAGCACACACCATCACACCAGGCGTTTTACCCACGTTTATATTAGGTTGTTTGCTTTTTGTTGTTGAGTCAGAGGTTTTCTTTCTATATTTCTGGACATGAGCCCCTTATCAGATATATAATTTGCAATCATTTTCTCCCATTAGGTGGGTGGCCTCTCCACTCTGTTGATAATGTTCTTTGATACACAAAAGTTTTATAATTTTATGAAGTCCAGCTTGTCTAGTTTTTCTTTGGTTGCCTATGCCTTTGGCAAGAAATCATTACTAAACCCAATCTTATGTCTTTTTGACATATCTCTATCATTTTTTCAGAATAAAATATTTTGAGACAGTTTCAACGTCACATAAACTGGAATACAGTGGCACAGTCATAGCTCAATGTAACCACTCCCCTTCACCTTGAATTCCTGGTTCCAAGCCATCCTCCTGCCTCAGCCTCCCAAACAGCTGGTAGTACAATTATGCATCACTATACCTGGCTAATATATTTTTTAAAAAATTGTTTTGTAGAGATAAGGTTTTGCTGTATTGCCCAGGCTGGTCTCAAACTCTTGGCCTCAAGTTATCTTCAGCCTCTTAAAGTGCCAGGGTTTTTGGTGTGAGCTACCATGGTCAGCCTTGTTTTATTTTATTTTTTTTAGAAATAGTCTCTCTCTACTGCCCAGGCTGGAACGCAGTGGTGCAGTCAAATAGCTCACTGTAACCTCAAACCCCCAGGCTCAAGTGATCCTTTTGCCTCAGCCTCCGAGTAGCTAGGACTATAAGCATGTGCCACGATGCGTGGCTAATTAAAAAAAAAATTTTTTTTTTTTTTGAGACACAGTCTCACTTTGTCACCCTCAGTAGAGTGTCATGGTGTCATAGCTCACAGCAACCTCAAACTCTTGGGCTCAAACGATTCTCTTGCCTCAGCCTTCCGACTAGCTGGGACTACAATGCCCAGCTATTGTTATTTATTTATTGATTTATTTTATTAAATCATAAACACATAGATCATGGATACGTTAATGCATTTATGGGGTACAATGTGCTGATTTCATATAGAATTAGGAACGCTTACCAGCTATTTTAGAAACGGGGTCTCACTCTGGCTAAGGCTGGTCTCAAACTTGTAAGCTCAGGCAATCCACCTGCCTTAGCCTCCCAGAGTGCTAGCATTACAGGCATGAGCCACCACATCCAGCCCTTTAAAAATTTTTTTATAGGGACAAGGTCTTATTATGTTGCTCAGGCTGGTCTTGAACGCCTGGCCTCAAGCACTCTTCCTACCTCAGCCTTCTAGCAGGGGTCCTCAAACTACGGCCCACGAGCCACATGAAGCAGTGTGATTGTATTTGTTCCTGTTTTGTTTTTTTTACTTCAAAATAAGATATGTGCAGTGTGCTTAGGAATTTGTTCATAGTTGTTTGTTTTTTTTAAACTATAGTCCAGCCCTCCAACAATCTGAGGGACAGCACTGGCCCCCTGTTTAAAAAGTTTGAGAACCTCTGCAAAGCGTTGGCATTACAGGTCGAAGCCACCACATTCGGCTTTTATCGCTTTTTAAAGCCTTCTTAACAAACCATTGTGACACAACAAAATGTTCCAGAGTCATTTTAATGTATCTTCCTTGGTCCAGCACTGGAATCAACCATTTTTCTAAAGAGCTCAAGTTCTGTTTAGTAGACACTGGAATATAGAAACCAAGATCTGATCCCTGGTAGCCTAGTGTTTAAAAAAAAAAAAAAAAAAAGAAAAGAAAAACACTCTAGGAGGCCAAGGTGAGAGGATCAATTGAGCTTAGGAGTTAGAGACCAGCCTGAGCAAGAGTAAGACACCATCTCTACTAAAAATAGAAAAATTAGCCAGGCTGGGTGTAGTGGCTCATGCCTATAATCCTAGCACTCTGGGGGGCCAAGGCGGGCAGATTGCTTGAGCCCAGGAGCCGAGATCAGCCTGAGCAAGAGCAAGATCCCTGTCTCTACTAAAAATAGAAAACAAAAACCAGACAGAAGGATTGCTTGAACCCAGGAGTTTGGGGTAACTGTGAGCTACGATGAAGCCATGGTGCTCTACTCAGGGTGACAGAAGGAGACTCTATCTCAAAAAAAAGGAAAGCAGGAAGGAAGGAAAGAAGGAAGGGAGAAAGAGGGGAGGGAGGGAGGAAGAGAGGGAGGAAAGGAAGGAAAGAAGGAAGGAAAGAACCGAAAAGAAAAATTAGCCAGGTGTTGTAGTGGGCACCTGCAGTCCCAGCTGCTTGGGAGGCTGAGGCAGGAGGATCAAATAAACCCAGGACTTTGAGGTTGCAGTGAACTAGGCTGATGCCACAGCCCTCTACCCTGAGCAACAGAGTGAGACTTTGTCAAAGAAGATGACGAAGAAGAAAATCTAAAAATACAAAAATAGAAAAAAAAAAAAAAAAAAAAAGAAAGAAAGAAAGAAAAGAAACGTGGGTGTTGGGTGTGCTCATTTCTACTAGAATATCCTTCGGAAGGTGAATAGATAAGGTATCTTTAGCACAATGGAAATAATATTCAGCACTAAAAAGAAATGAGCTATCAAGACATGAAAAGACACGAGGAAACCTTAAATGCCTATTACTAAGTCAAAGAAGCCAGTCCAAAAAGGCTGAATCAGGTATGATTCCAAATTTATGACATTCTTGAAAAGACAAAACCACTGGACAGTAAAAAAAAAAAAATCGGTAGTCACTAGGAGTTAGTGGGGAGGAAGTGGTGAATAGGCAGAGCACAGAGGATTTTTAGGGCAGTGAAATTATTCTGTGTGACAGTACAACGGTGGATACATGTCACTATACATTTGTCCAAACCCGTAGAGTATGCACCAGGAGTAAACCCTAATGTACAAGATGGGCTTGGGTAATACCGATGTGTCAATATAGTTCATCAATGGTAACAAATGCACCGTTCTTGGTGAGGGTGGGATGTTAAAAGTTGGGGAGGCTGTGCATGGGTAGGGACAGAGAGTATATGGAAATTTTCTGTATCTTCTGTCCAACTTTGCTGTGAAGCTATAACTTATCTAAAAAATAAAATATAATAATAAATAGATTAGCGCAGAGACTGGTACATAATCAGTATTCAGGAAGTGATAGTTATGATTATTACATGTATATTTATTTATTTATTTATTTATTTATTTATTGAGATAGAGCTTCAAGCTGTCACCCTGGGTAGAGTGCCGTGGCATCACAGCTCACAGCAACCTCCAACTCCTGGGCTCCAGCGATTCTCCTGCCTTCGCGTCCCAAGTAGCTGGGACTAAAGGCACCTGCCACAACACCTGGCTATTTTTTGGTTGCAGCTGTAGTTGTTTGGTGGGCCCAAGCTGGATTCAAACCTACCACCTCCAGTCTATGTGGGTGGCACCTTAGCAGCTTGAGCCACAGGCGCTGAGCCACATGTATCTTTATTTAATATGTCCTATCCAGGTCTGTCATGGCATGATCCTATGACAGTAAGTGGGAGAGCACAGTAAGAAAAAAAATTTTTTTTTTTCGTAGAGACAGTCTCACTTCATCGCCCTTGGTAGAGTGCTGTGACTTCACAGCTCACAACAACCTCCAGCTCTTGGGCTTAGGCGATTCTCTTGCCTCAGCCTGAGCAGCTGGGACTACAGGCACCCCCCACAATGCCCGGCTATTTTTTTGTTGCAGTTTGGCTAGGGCCAGGTTTGAACCCGCCACCCTCAGTATATGGGGTCAGTGCCATACTCACTGAGCCACAGGTGCCACCCAGAAATAAATTTTTAAATACATTTCATTCCTATTTTAAGTCCCTATGTTCAAATGCCCAAGCATAAGTAAAGGGTACACTGGGAAACACAGTGAGCGTTTATTGAACACTTACTATGTGCCGAGCAACTTTACTGAATGTGCTCGCCTCCTCCTCACTACTCTGATGAGGTAGCTTCTAAGAGGCAGTCCTCTCTCCGCAGGTGGGCTGCTGTGGTTTGAGTGTTAACCTTGCCACTTAAAAGCTGTATGACCTGGAGCAAGTTATTCAACTCTCTTTGCCCCTGTTTTCTCATTTGTTTAAAAGAAAAGAGAGAGGGTGGAGCCTGTGGCTCAGTGAGTAGGGCACCGGCCCCATATGCTGAGGGTGGTGGGTTCAAACCCAGCCCTGGCTGAACTGCAACCAAAAAATAGCCGGGCGGGCGCCTGTAGTCCCAGCTGCTCGGGAGACTGAGGCAGGAGAATCGCGGAAGCCCAAGAGCTGGAGGTTGCTGTGAGTCCTGTGACGTCGTGGCACTCTACCTGAGGGGGGTAAAGTGAGACTTTGTCTCTACAAAAAAAAGAAAAACAAAACAGAAAAGAAAAGAGAGAGAGGGCTGGTTGAGGTGGCTCATACCTATAATCCTAGCACTCTGGGAGGCTGAGGTGGGTGAATTGCTTGTGCTCAGGAGTTGGAGACCAGCCTGAGCAAGAGCAAGACCTCCTCTTTACTAGATAGCCAGGCATTGAGGAAGGTGCTTGTAGTCCCAGCTACTTAGGAGGCTGAAGCAAGAGGATCGCTTGAGCCCAGGCGTTTGAGTTTGCTGTGAGATATAATGATACCAGGGCACTCTACCCAAGGTGACAGAGTGAGAGTCTATCTCAAAAACAAACAAAAATGTTTTTACACCAATCTCATGGGGATATTGTATAGATTAAATAAGTAAAATACATAAAGACAGGGACTGGCGTGTTACTAAGCATCTTGTGTTTGTTGATACTGTTTAGAGATCTGGAGATTGAAGCTCAGAGATGTCAGGTCACTTGCCCAGGTCAGTTACACAGCTGGGAAGTGGCAGAACTGGGACTTAGATATTCTCTGATGACGGACAGACAAGCGTGCAGGCGATTACATAGGTACTGAGTGCTGGGATAGGAGAGAGCCCAGGATCTGTGGCAGACCAGAGGATGCCTTTATGCAGATCTGAGCCAGTTCTGGAAGACTTGCAGGAGGAAATGGGGCCTGAACTGTGGCTTTAGGGATAAGCAGAAGCTTTCCAGGTGATCAGGTGAAGGGGATAGGAGAGAGCAGGAATCCCTTGCCCAGGGACAAGACAAGCTGGCGGAGAACTGCAAATTGTTTAGGGTGTGTGGATGACAGACAGGTACTTGGGGCCTGACAGGCAGCTAGCTGAAGCTTATCACAGATGTGGGGGCCTAGGGCCCAAGGGAACCTTTACACCTTTGGAACATGTGCTCTCTTTCTCTCTCTCTCTTCCGTTTAAATGTGTATTAGAAGAACTCTTTCAGATAGAGCCTCATGATTCCTAGAACAGAAAATAGATGAAGACATAAGAGCTTAGGTAGAGAGGGGATGGGGGTCCCCAGGGACTCCCTCCACCATCACCCCCCGTTTTTCTGCCACCTTCTGTCACATCTCTACAGATCTCCAAAAAGCTGTAAAATACTGTTTGAAAAGATCCAACCCCACACTCATTCCTTAGTTTTACTGATGAAGATACTGAGGCCCAGCAGGAAAGGATTGCCCACCACCCCCTGGTGACGATAGCCAGGACTTTGGACCTGGGCCCAGGGCCTGCTGACTTCACACTCCTTGGAAGCTCTTCTATGAGATAAAGCTTTAAAGGCAGCTGGAAGAGGGGAAGGAGCAGGCAATTTAGCCCTGATAACCACAAAGCCTGCCCTTTGGGGGCCTTGGTGTTCCCGACTGCACAAAGGGGAAGGTTGGGCAAGATGACCTAGGAGAGACTGACTATCCCTGGATCTTGTAGTCATCAGCTGGGCCTCAGCCTCTCTCAGGGGACCCCAGCCACAAGTCTTAGATCAGGTCTGTCCTTCCAAATCCTACCCCCAGAGTCTGAGTAGGAGAGGGGGGTGCTTAAGAGCTCTCAGTGAGTGAAACCCAAGGGCAGAGTGCTGAGCAGAGGGCCAAGCTACCCAGGGGCCAGAAGCTGATGTGATCCAACCTGGCGGCTCATTCACAGTATTTTTAGGCCTCTGTGTTCACCTCTGCCCCGGAGCTGGAAGCAGATTAGAGAAAAACAAAGATGGGATGACCTTTGCTTGGCCTGACAACACCACCAAAGGGAAGGAAAGACTTTGAGAAAAAGCAAAACGGGCTTTGGTTTATTTTGGCTCCCTCTTCTCTCAGCTGGTAGGAGCAAGGCACCAGGAGGGCCCCTTACTCCTGCACACAGCTCACTGGGTGTGCAGAATTTCCTCCCATGGGACCCTGCCAACTCCTGCATCTGCTCGCACCCCCCATCCCCTTTGGCACAGTGCCTGGAATGGCTCTCCAGCGTGACTTGTGAGAGCCTCTATGATGTGGCCACACAATCTGATCTCACTCCACAGCTCCATTTATTTACTTAAGGGAACCATACATCCAGGCACTATTCTCATCCAGGCACTGTTCTCAGCACTTTATAAAACTGACTCATTTAATCCTCAAACAGCTTCACTTTTACAGTTCGGCAAATTGAGATTCAAAGTCAGTGGGATTAAACTGGCTGAGGTCACAAACAGCAGGGTGGGGGCTCAGATACAGGCAGTCTGTCTCCAGAGAGCACGCTCTTACCCTCTGTGCCCGGTCACTTCTCCACCAAGTCTGACACCCTTCAAGGCCACTGAACACCAAGCACTTCCCCTCTGAAGTAGCTCCATAAGCTCCCCATAACTGCTAAGGTCATCCAAGTACAGCCTCAGAGTAAATGTTAACATCTCCCTCCCGGAAGTCTCCTGGGGTTAATGCTGAGTTGCTTGGCCACCCTATTCATCAGCCCTCTCTGACCCGCTGCTCTGGGCTTCTCTGCCACGGGCTTCAGAAACTCTTCATGTTGCTGTTCCTTAATCCAAGTAACTGAGTCCACCCTGAGGTTCTTACACAACTAGCCCAAGGG
The DNA here is from genome assembly GCA_963574355.1 of Loris lydekkerianus. Classification (NCBI taxonomy): domain Eukaryota; kingdom Metazoa; phylum Chordata; class Mammalia; order Primates; family Lorisidae; genus Loris; species Loris lydekkerianus. The sequence continues at coordinate 39,901 of CAUYPK010001985.1, read as the reverse complement.
AGTGGAAGGAAAACTGAAACCCGGTCTGCAGATACGTATCTGTGCGCTGGTCATGCCCTGCTGTGGGTATGTTGGGGGCCGGGGGCTTCTCTGGGGGACCCTTCCAGCTGCTTCTCTTCTTAGCTCCTCACCTCTCATTTTAGGCCTCGGTCCTGTTATCAGAATACCTTATTGGCTTCCCAGAGTCTAGAAGTCTCCGCTCCATAGGCCACACCCCAGGCAGCGTATGAGTAAATCCAAGGAATAGCTCTGTAATCTCTTCAAAGAAGCCTAGGACTCCACCCGCCTCTCTCAGAGAGCAGCCATTAATGAATGGTATGGTTTCCTCAAACACAAGAATAAATGCAAAGCTGGTTCCTCTGGGGCCAAGGTTTCTTCCTTCCAGAAGAGGGCTTTTACTTTATCTTAGATAACAGAAAGCCCTGTAAAGTGCTCCCCCAAATAAAAGAGCAATGATAGCCCAAAGGGGAACTTAAATACCACCAAAACAAAACGGGCTGGACTAGAGAACAGCTTTTAAATTCATATCCCCTCCATTCCCTGACAAAATCAAAGGTAATAGCTGTAATGAAGGAGCAATAGATTTGTGGACTAAAATAAAATCTTAAGCCCCCCTAGGTGACTGAATGGGCCCCATCTTGGATAAGGGGACCCAGAAATACCCTAAAGCTGAATTGCTAGCCCTGAAAAGATCAGACATGCCTCTCATGCCCCATTCCCTTCTCAGAGATACCCTTCGTAACTCATTAACAGGCCTAGGATTATATGGGGCAGGGTTTGGACCACACCTGCAGGCCTTTCAGTTACTTTACAGATACCTGGAGCCTATGCCTGGGGGCTTGTCTTTGATTATCAGACTTCCTTCACTTAAAACATCCCAAGACTGTAGACAAAACTTTAGGTCTTTAACCAATTACAAATTAAAGAATCTTTAAACCTACCTGTAACCCTCATCCCCACCCCCACTTTGAGAAGTCCTGCTTTTTCTGGCAAACCAGTGTATGCCTTTCATGTATTGATTTATGATTTTACAGAATTTCTGTGTCCTGGAAATGTACAAAACCAAACTATAACCCAACCATGCGGAGACCACTCACTCAAAGCTTCTGGGTGTGGTTTGAGCCATTCATGGCCCATTCACTTGGCTCAGAATAAACTGTTTTAAATTATTTTACAGTATTTGAGTTCTTTTCTTTTTCCTTTTTTTTTTTTTTTTTTAAGACATGGTCATGGTCGGTTCTTTTCCACTGACATATTCATGGGGTATAATTATAAAAGTTTCTTTTGTCTCTTATTATCTCCTTAAAATGCTTTCAGTAAAGGAAGCTTTACCCTACCTTGAGTAAAAACTCCAACATTTAAAGACATTTTCAACACAAAATGGCCTTTCTAATCCTTTCCAGGTGTGATGGTTCATTTTATGTGTTAAAGTGTTTGGGCCACAGGATGCCCAGATATTTGGTCAACTATTACTCTGGCCTTTCTTACCTCATCATGCTTTGAGTTACTGTTTTAATGGTTGATTTTTGGATGGAATTAACATTTACATCACCAGATTTTGAGTAAAGCAGATTGCTTGCCATCATGTGTGGGGGCCCCACCAAATCAGTTGAAGGCCCAAATAGAATAAAAAGACTGGCCTCCCTGAACAAGAGAGAATAAATCCTCCAGTGCATGGCCTTTGGGCTTCACCCACAACACCCGCTCTTCCTGATTCCATGGCAGGCCTTTGGACTGGTTTACAACCATTAGCAATCCTGGGCCTTCCGACCTCTATAATGACGTGACCCAGTTCATTATAATAAATCTCTTTCTCTCTAAATACCCATCCTATTGACTCCGTTTCTCTGGAGAACCCTGATTAGGTTAAAAGGCTCTGTGTTTATTTGGGGTTTTCAAACATAGTCTTGGAAATGAGAATATCTGGTCTAGGGAGCACTCAAAGTTTCTAATTTTGCCCAAAGTCTACTTGAGTATGAGTGGGTTCCTTTTTCTCTCCCCACTTTAGTCTCTCGATCTTTCTGAGGTGGTTTCTAACGCCTGGCACAGGGCAGGGAGAGGGCAGGAGAAGGAGGACAGTTTGCACTTGACTGATACCATGGCAGGGTGGTTTTGTGTTGACCTTGTGTAAGGCTGATTCCTCTCTCTTGGGGGCTTTCAAAGATTCTGGAGACCACCCCCCACCAGCTAAGGACCTTCCCTTTTACCTTTTGATGTGGGAGACACATGTACCTCCTGCTGGTGACTCTCCTCGGCTGGTTTTCTCTTCCCCCTGTGTTGATGTGCATCCCCCTCCTCCCAGCACGAGCAAACCAGCTTCCCCGGGCCCACGTCTGATCTATAGGAATTCCTTACGTGTGTTGCTCTGACAACCGTGAGGCTTAATGCAGACAAGATACGTTAGAGTCTCATAACTGTTTTCTTGTTCATTTCCTCTAAACATTTGTATCTTGGTCTGGATATCTTATCTATCTCATTTTAGTGACTCAGTAGTTTCGATTTATTATAACTCAGTTACACATATGAGCACATGGGCCCACACACATTTACATGTGCAAAGAGATGGGGAACCATTTATATCACTGAATTAGGGGGGGAAGAATGTTCTGTGTGTGTGGACAGGGAGCAGCCTAGAGAGTTGGGGGGTTGGAGCTCAGGGCTCTAGACTCTCTTCTTCCCATGCCCTCCCTTTCCCCACTACACCCTTTAACAACCCGCTCTGCTCACTGCTCCCTGGTCCAGGCCAAAAAAGGTGAGAGAAGCTGCTTTGCAATATAAAGAAAGAATTTGGAGGTAAGAATGGTAAGGGAGGGAGAACGGAAATAGAGCACAGAGGATGGTGAAGGTGGCCTGACAGCTTCAAACTGTCCCCCTACCATGACATCCTGATAAAAACTTGCAGCCAGATCCCTTTCAGCAGAAGCTGGGTCATTCTGTCTCATCTTTCTATGGGATTGGGGGCTCTACAAAGGCAGGAGACAATTGGGCTTGTCTTGGCCACCACTGGATCCCTCCAAGGTGAGTGACTAATACAGCTCAGTTAACTGACCAGGGAGCCAGGGCTCTTTCATGGGCTGGAATGCCCAGCCCATTAACCCAGCCAGTACTCCACTAAGATGTCTTCCTGCCACCTGTGGGGCCATCCTTCTTTGGTCATATAACGAGGGACCTGTCCTTCTTGTTCAACTGTCATCCCAAGCTCGGGAGTAAGGGATCATGTCTATAGGTTCATGTCTATAATCCCACCTGCTTGGGAGGCTAAGGCAGGAGGATTGCTTGAGACCAGGAGTTCAAGACCAGTCTGGACAACATAGTGAGACCCCCATTTCTAAAAAAATTTTTTAATTGAATTAAATGTAAAAATAAAGTAGAGTGAGGGGGCTGGGCACCATAGCTCACGTTGGTAGTCCTAGCACTCTGGGAGGATGAAGTGTGTGGATTGCTGGAGCTCACAAATTTGAGACCAGGCTGAGCAAGAGCAAGACCCCATCTCTACGAAAAATAGAAAAATTGGCCAGGTGTTGTGGTGGGTGCTTGTAGTCGCAGCTACTCAGGAGGCTGAGGCTTGCTTGAACCCAGGAGATTGAGGTTTCTGAGAGCTAGACTAAAGTCATGGCATTCTAGCCTGGGCAACAGAGTGAGACTCTGTCAAAAAAAAAAAGAAAGAAAGAAAGCAAGCAGACCTGGACAGGGACCTGAACTTGGACAGCTTGCTCTAAGGAAAACTTCAGAAAGAACTGAAGGAATAGTGGTGTTTGGCCTGGAAAAATGACATCTCTGGGTGAAGGGAAGACTCTGGGAAGCTCTGACATGCCAACTCTGGTGGCCCAGGCTTGGATTCCACTCTTGTAGGGAAGCACTTTATCTAGATAAAGATGTCTCTGGACATAGATGTACAAGCTAGGAAACAACCTGCCAGCACATTGCAGAGAAGACTCCCAGGCTGGGTGAGAGGTTGAACTAGAATAGAATCTTCCAATATGCCTCCAGGGCCTGTAGGGTTGTTGAAAATCCAGATTTCTAGGCCCAACCTCTAGGCAGTGGTTCTCAACTTTCCTGATGCCATGACCCTTTAATACAGTTCCTCATGTTGTGGTGACCCCCACCCATAAAATTATTTTTGTTGCTACTTCATAACTGTAATTTTGCTACTGTTATAAATCGTAGTGTAAATATCTGATCTGCAGGATATATTTAGGCGACCCCTGTGAAAGGGTTGTTCAACCCCTAAAAGGGTTGCAATCCACAGGTTGAGAATCACTGCTCTAGGGTCTGATTTACTAAGAGGTTAAGGTGGGATCTGGGATCTGCAGTTTGGGGGGTTGTTTTTTAAGAGTCAGGGTCTTGCTCTGTCCCCCAGCCTTAAGAACTGTGGTGCAATCATATCTCATTGAAGCCTTGAAGTCTTGGGCTCAACCCACCCTCCTGCCTCAGCCTCCTGAGTAGCTGGGATTACAGGCACATGCCACTACAACTGGCTAATTAAAAGTTTTTTCTGTTTTTGTTGTTTTTTTTCTGTAGCAATGGAATCTTGCTATGTTGCCCAGACTGGTTTTGAATTCCTGGTCTCAAGAAATCGTCTCACCTTGGGTTCCCAAAGTGCTGGGAACTTCTGTGCCTAACCTGATTCTTGTTTTTCCTTTTTTTTGGAGACAGAGTCTCACTCTGTCACCCTAGGGTTGAGTGCTGTGGTGTCATAGTAGTTCACAGCAACCTCAAACTCTTGGGCTCAAGTGACCATCTTGTCTTACCCTCCCGGATAGCTAGGAATACAGGAGCCTGCCATGACACTCAGTTAGTTTTTTTATTTGTAGAGACAGGGTCTCACTTTGCTCAGGCTGCTCTCAAACTCCTGAGCTCAGGCAACCTACCTGCATCAGCCTCCCAGAGTGCCAGGATTACAGATGTGAGCCAACACATCTGGCCCTAATTCTCTTTTCTTTCTTTCTTTTTTTTTTTTAGACAGAGTCTCACTTTGTCACCCTGGGTAGAGTGCTGTGTCATCGTAGCTCATAGCAACCGCAAACTCTTGGGCTTAAGTGATTCTCTTGCCTCAGCCTCCCAAGTCGTGGGGACTACAGGTGCCCACCACAATGCCAGCTATTTTCTGTTGCAGTTGTCATTGTTGTTTAGCTGGCCTGGGCCAGGCTAGAACCCGCCAGCTTTGGTGGATGTGGCTGGGTCTGTAACCACTGTGCTATGGGTGCCAAGCCCCTAATTCTCGTTTCTAAAAACATTTTTTTGAGTTTTGTCTTTAAATGGTTGCTCTCAGGACTAAAATCAACATCTTATAACACGCTAGTTCTGATTAATACCAATTTCTTTTCAATAATATACAATTTTGCTTCTGCATAGCTCTGTTCTTTACCCTTCTTTGTTCTATCAAAGTCATACAAATTACATCTTTATACATTATAAGTCTACCAGTACTGCTTTATAATTGTTGCCTTACGCAATTGTCTTTTAAATTAAATTGAAGGAGCTTCACTTCGCCCTCCAGCCGTAGCCTATGGGACAGACCTGCATGCGGCCAATGTGTGTTCCTCCATCATATGCTGACCTTGGCAAAGCTGCCAGAGATATTTTCAACAAAGGATTTGGTTTTGGGTTGGTGAAACTAGATGTGAAAACAAAGTCATGCAGTGGTGTGGAATTCTCAACATCTGGTTCATCTAGCACAGACACTGATAAAGTTACTGGGACCTTGGAGACCAAATATAAATGGTGTTGAGTATGGTCTGACTTTCACAGAAAACTGGAACACTGATAACACTTTGGGAACTGAAATCGCAATTGAAGACCAGATTTGTCAAGGTTTGAAACTGACATTTGATACTACCTTCTCACCAAACACAGGAAAGAAGAGTGGTAAAATGAAGTCCTGTTACAGGAGGGAGGGTATAAACCTTGGTTGTGATGTTGACTTTGGTTTTGCTGGACCTGCAATCCATGGTTCAGCTATCTTTAGTTATAAGGGCTGGCTTGCTGGGTACCAGATGACCTTTGTCAGTGCCAAATCAAAGCTGACAAGGAATAACTTTGCAGTAGGTTACAGGACTGGGGACTTTCAGCTACACACTAATGTCGATGATGGGACAGAATTTGGAGGATCAATTTATCAGAAAGTATGTGAAGACCTTGACACTTCAGTAAACCTTGCTTGGACATCAGGTACCAACTGCACTCATTTTGGCATTGCAGCGAAGTACCAGTTGGATCCTACTGCTTCCATTTCTATAAAAGTCAACAACTCTAGTTTAATTAGAGTGGGCTACACTCAAACTCTGAGGCCTGGTGTGAAGCTTACACTGTCTGCTCTCATAGATGGGAAGAGCATTAATGCTGGAGGCCACAAACTTGGGCTTGCTCTGGAGTTGGAGGCTTAATCTAGCTGAAAATAAACCTTTGGGAATGGATATCAGAAGATTTGGCCTTAATATATTTCCATTGTGACCAGCAGGCTCTTTTCTCCCCAAGAAGGTGATCAAAACAAAGGATGATCAAACAAGAGCTATATTTTAAATATTTAGACAGTTACTTGTTAGTTGGTTCCTAGTTGAATTGGTTATCTATCAGTTACCAATGCTGCAGTCATGCAGTCACCTATACATTAATTAAAGGTATTTAACTGTTAAATGCGCTACCAATAATGAAATAGACCTTTATGAAAACTGTGCAATTGTGTGCATGTTTTTATGTTCCTTTAAACATTGAATATTGCCAGTGAACGAGATGGATCAGTGGATGTTTTAAGACGAGGTTAAAACATTTTTGTTTAATTCAGCCATCATTAGAATTACTTTTGGTATCCTAGAACATTACAAATTATGAATAAAACAAATATACATTATTAATGACTCCAAGTATTTGCAAAGTTAAAACATTTTTGCCAGCTAGGGGCCAGATCTCCCCAGTATCTAGCTAATATGTTATTTTTCTGGTGAGCATTTTGCTCTTTACCTAAATATGTGCCACAGAGCCCTCTGTCTTTAGAATAATTCCATGAACTTTTAAATTAAGACTACAATAAAATAAGAAGATACATGCTTTTATACTTTTCAGTTTGTAAGTTTGTGCAGAACTACATTGTATCAACCAGGAGGAGTTAGAGAGTAAGTGACAAAGGAAAATGAAGGCTAGTGCTAAATGTTACAGTGAAAAGGAGGTCAGGAATCTGAGGGACTGTGGGGGATGGAGGGTGTATATGGGTCCTAGTGAGGGCCATTACTCATTTTCTTCATAGCAGACACTGAAAAGCTGAGCCTAAGTGGGAGACCAGAGGTAACCCCTTCAGGCCATCTGCCCATTGGCCTTTGCCTGGGCATGAGTGGTAGACACTAATGGATGATTCTGGTTAGAAAAACAGTAAAGAGCAAATTTTCTTTTGAGAGAAGACAGTTTGAAGAAAACCTCTCCCTTAACAAACTGTTCAACACATCTGTAATGTACTAGACCTGAAGAACAATTTGAAGCTTGAAAGGCCTTCTTCAGACATGTGACTCTGATAGACGGTTGGAGTTTGAACCAACTTGTTTGAGTCAGGATCTGTTGGGTAGGTAAGAAAAACTGCTAAGATGTCCATGGAAGCTAAATGTGAAAGCAAGTCTAGTACTCAGGATACATAAGAGAAATGTCAGGTAGACCAGATTAACTTTAAGCCATTGCTGGTAGTGCCCTGCAGGGAGGAAACCTGGTCTCATAGCCTGCTTGCCCCTTAGTTAACCAGTGGTCCTCCTGGCCAAGGATCTGCTTAAATTGGAACTATTTACCCATATTTAATATGCTTTTATGAGTTCAGAGAGAAGGTTACGTTTACAGCCAGGTTCCCGAAGAAGATTGTCCAAAATGCTAGGCATATCCCAAGAGTTACAAGGATTCTGAAAACCACTAGCTGTGGCTGCCTGTGGCCTTCAGCAATTCTTGTTACACTTCCACTACCAGGGCTGTAGCATTGTATTCTAATGTTATTGCAGTTCCTGCCTGAGGCAATGTTAGTGGCCAGAACCTCTTCCTGTGTGATGGAGAGATTTAAACAGCTAAGCACCTGGTTGTAAGGTGCTCAGTAAAGCCTGGCTCCCTCTCCCTTAATAGATGGCACTGGAAAGACTGAAGTTCTTTTGTTTATCCTTTTCTAAAATTTCCATATATATGGTCTGCTACCTATAGGCCTGTCTTCACACCTCCCTGGCCAGTGATCTTTCTCACCTTCCTTTGGGATGTAAGGGGGGAGGGCAGGATATACATATATATTCAAGCTGGAGGTCCTCAGTTTTAGGGCCTGGTTCCTAGAGTTGATGTCCATTGACTACAGCCTCTCGCACTGAGGTGAGGCTGGGGAGCTGACAGTTGTGTGAAAACATGGGCAAACTGTCAGAACTGTGCAATCTATAAAGTACTGACAACCTGGTCCCCTGCCCAGATGGCTTCACCAATCCCAGCTGCCTGGAGGGGGACCAAACTATCCTGTTCCCAGCCCTTGTCTGTGGAGTGGAGGTGAACCTGCAGGGTCGGGTGTCCGCCTGTTTATTACATGTGGTCCAGTCAATTAAAACTTTATAGCCTGTTTCCTGCCAGCTGGAGTTCCTTCAGGGGGGCCATAGGACTGGCACGAGGGGGTTCTCAGGACTTCCCCAGCGAGCGCTATGACCTCAAGACCCTCTTTCATTGAGAAGGTTGCACTGGACCTGCCTTACCTCCCCCATTCAGCACCAGGTACCCAAGCTTAGTTCGCGTGTCCCAGCCCCACTTTATTGTCGGATTTCAAACTCAGGATCAATGCCTCGGCTTCGGGGTTCTCTCCCTCGAGCCCACTGGCTAAGGGCCAGCCCTAGATTTTGAAGGCCAAGGTGAGACCGTCGCCCAGCGGCAGGAGACTGATGTGGACTCTGACATCCCGCCGGATGCGCTCGTTTAGGTTTCGCACGCACTCGGTCACCTCGTCCCCCTGCTGAGGCTGCAGCACCTCTCCGTGCCACAGGACCTGTGGAGGGGGACAGCCATCAGGAGGGGCGGGGCCAGAGCTTTCGACGCAGGACCTGTGGGGAGGAACCTAGGGATGACTGGGTGGGGCATCGGGCGGGGCACGGGGGCAAGACCGGACCGAGCCCGGAGAGGGGACTGGCTTCTTCCCCTTACGCTGACGACAGCTAGGACGCCTCCGGGTCGCAGCAGCTGCAGGCACCGCTCGTAGTAGGCCGTGCAGTTCTTCTTGTCCGCGTCTACCACCGCTACATCGAAAGTGTCGGCCTCGCCGGCCGCCAGCAGCTCGTCTTGCAGGGGAGGGAGGCAGATGGGGCTGAGTGGGCAGTCGGCGGCCGGAAGCCCCTGCCAAGGCTGGCGCGGGTGCTGTGACGGATGGCAGCCGGCTGGGGCGCGCCACCCCTTCACGCAGCCTCATGCCGTGAGGTCGGCAGGCCGCCGTGGGGGCTCCATCAGTTCCCTGTGCCCGCCCAGCACACCTGGTCACTAGCTCGCGCCCAGCGGCCCAGTTTGGGAAACAGCGCCAAGGCCCTTCCTGCTGCGGTGCTCACCCAGGGTCTCCAGGGCAGGCTTCAGCCGAAGGTCGATCTTGTGCTCCATCTCGGCCTGCGGAAGGAGCGGGGTCAGTCAGCGCGCCCTCTGGCCATAAGCTGGCGGGCCCAGTGGCGTGGGACGCTCACCTGCTTCCACAGGGGTCGCCCCAGCTCCGGGAGCCTCGCGTCCACCTCGCAGGTCACCACGCGCCCTTCTGGGGGCAGTGCCAGGGCCAACGCCAGGGCGGAGTAGCCTGTGAAAGTGCCTGGGGACGGGGACACGGACAGGTTCAGCCGAGAGTTGGGGACCCGGAGACTTGGCCCCAGTGATGCCCGTCGCGTACCCTACCCAGGTCAAGCGCCTTCTTGGCCTTGATGAGCCGCGCCAGGTTGGCCAGAAGCTGGGCCTGCTCACGGGTCATCATGGAATCGCCCTGCGGCTGCTCCAGGGTCAGCTGTGTGTACGGAGAAGGGGACACCAACCCTGCCGGTCATCACCCCACCCCCAGCCCCAGGTTCCGAAGCCCCCGAGGGCGCGGCGCTGGGAGTGGCCTGGGGGACCGGGCCTCGGGGATTGCCCGCCGCGCCCCGCCCAGGGAAGCCGAAGGTCACAGCCACGTGGGACACTTCGGGCCCGCCCCAGCCGGCCCTGCTGACCAGCCGCAGGCTCCGCAGCGCCGGGTGCTCCCGCATGGAGCGGCTGAGCACGTACTGCCACAGGGGGTTGTCCTCGCCCGGAAGCAGGCGCTGCTCTCGTCGGAATCTCCATGGGGGCCACCGTCTCCCTGCCAGGAGAGAGTGCTGGGTCAGGGTGCCCGGTGGTTACCCAGAATTGCAGCCTCCCGCGTGGATTCGCGGGCTCTGCTCCGCACCCTCCGTCTGCTCCCGCCCGTTTGCCCGCCCGCGGGGGCTCTGCGGAAGGCGCCGCAGCCCGGCCCTGCTCACCCAGGAAGAGGCCAGTGGCGAAGGCAGCGCCTAGCGCGGCCGAGCCCAGGGCCAACGCAGCGGGCACGGAGAACCGGGGCACCGGCTGGGTCATGGCGCGGCGAGGAGGCGGCCGCAGATGGTGGCGTGTCACATGCGCTGAAGCTACTGCCGGCAAGGCCCGCCCCCTCTCCGCTCCACCTGGTCTGGGCACTGCCCTGGGAGCCACGGCCTCGGGCACCATCTGGCGGCCACTGCGCCCAACTACAAGCCCTGCCTATGAGAGCCGGGAGTCATCTGGTGGCTGCGCACAGAACTGCGCCCGGGTCGGGAGCAGGGTCGGCGCCCAGCTGTGGGTTGTCCCGCCTGCGCCTGCTGTCCCAGAGCCTGGGCCCGGGAGCACAAAACTGATGCTCGACCTGGCTCTGCCTTTTTCTCTTCGCTACTATTTCTGCTGAGGTTCCCCTGCAGCGCGCGCGTGTGTGAGGAGGGTGTCAGCGTAAGTTACCAGATGCACCTTGAGCACAAGTGATACAAACTGAAGGACCCTGAGAGGGACTGAGAGGGTTAGGGATGCCTCCTAGGGGAGACGCCCAAGGGTACCAGGTTGAATGAGTGAAGGATCTGGTTTGGGGCCCACAGCCTGGAGACAGGGTTCGTGGACTCTGGGGTCGGACCTGGTTAATGGGGAGCTGCGAACTTATTCTTGGTGGTTAGAATCCTGGCCTTGGGTGGCGGGCAGACATGGGTGTGTGACCTTGGGCCTGTTGGTCTTTCTGAGCCTCAGTTTCCTTTTTGTAAAATAGAGAACACAATCTTACCATAAAAGGTAACAGATGCTATGGCCTGGCACGATAAACAGCAATGCCGTTATGATTATAGGTTGTCGTGAAGACATCTTGGGGAGAAAGAGTTTGGAAGGCGAGTGGGGCCTCCTGGTAGGCATGTCCTGCCGGAGCACATCCAGTGAGCACTGATTGAACACCTACTGTGTGCCAGAATTGGTGGAGAGAAAGACACTGTTCTGATTTCTATTATTGTTCGTGAAGCTGGAGTTGGAGCTTCAGGACGCACAGAACTGGAAGGCGATCCAAGCTTCAGGATTTCCATGTCTGTGAAATGGCATTATGAATAGTCCCAACCTCCTACGGAATTAAATGAGAAAATCCAGGTCAGGGACTTGTACAGGGCCAGGCACTTGGTGGGCTATAAATGTTGCATGTAAACGAGTCCAAGGGCAGAAGGTAACCGGGCCGCTGCTCTGCAGGTGTCTCCTGGGTGGCTGTCTGAGAGCCCGCAGAGTAACAGCACTGGGGGTGGGGTGGGGTGGGCGGAGGCACTGAGCTCCACCGGGGGGCATCCCAGTCGGGGCTCAACCCAGACGCAGCTTTTTGGGAGGCTAGTGAGGCGGAGGCCTGGCTGAGGCTGAAGGCCAGAAGCTTGAGCGTCGGGCTGAAGTGAGCGGCAGGGACCCTTGGACTTAGTGGAGGGCAGGTCTGGGGCGGGGCTCGGGAGCCGAGGGCTCCGCCTCCAATCCCAGAGACGGGGGCGTGGGACTGACTGGCCCTTTGCCCAATCAGCCTGCTTCCCCTGACGGCGGAGCTGTGCGGGGGGCGGAGCCTGCTGTCCTGGCCTCTCCTGGGCGCTGGTGGGCTCGCGTCTGTCACAGGACGCCCCTCCCTACTCTTGGGACCAGGCCTTAGACCCTGATCCCAGGACGAGCTCCTTTCCCTTTGCTCTTTGACCCTCTTCATCCTGCTCGGCCATGTAAATGTTTCTGGGACCTTTGAGTCCAATTTCCCAGGGTAAGGACTGACTGCTGGTCTCCCTCTCCGCGGAGCGGAGCATACCCGCAACGCTAAGGAGATGCACCTTGAATAGCGTCGCGGTGGTGCCCGGCGCTCCTGACAGCCTGAGCTGCCAGCAGTAAAAACAGTGAACAGTAGGGGGCTCTTTATTGAGCTCCTGCTGCGTATCCGGCACAACACATCCTGCGTCCCTGTGCCGCTGCGATTTTCTTCCCATTTTCCAGAAGAGGAAAGGAAAGCTCCTGGAGACTCGCCACCCCTCCGAGGTTACTCCCAGAGCCTGCTCTTGCTTTCCGAAACCCTCTGCCCCCACCAGCTAGTCATGAAAGGCGTCTATAGCTCCTCTTGCACCCTGGGACCCAGTGGTAACGGGCCTTCCTGGCACCGCTGCTGGGCGCCTCTGCCAGGCGAGCTGGCCTGGGGGCTCTGGGCTCAGCTGGGACTGTGGACCGCTCTCTCTCACCCCTTCTGGGGTCCGAGTTGCGGCAAGCCCCTATGTCCCCCCAGAACCGCCCTCCCCCAGCCTTGCTTTAGGCCGGAGCCTTGGAGGTGGGGGAACAGGCAGGGAGGGGAGGCATGTCACCATATATCCCCGTCAGATTAAAAAACTAATTTGAAAAGATTAATGTATTCTATTCTTGTTACGCTGGCTCTGATACCTCTGGGCCCGCGGCCGCTCTGCCTCCTGATTATTGAATTTTTATGGCCTGGTAATTAATTGCAGATTCCCTGTTTTGTTCTATTTCTTTTTCTCTGACATTTTAATTTCAACAAAAAGCAGTGGTCTCCATGCAGGCTCTCTCTGGAGATCCTAATGGTCTATAAAACAGAATGACTTATAGACGTGGCACCCACTTCAGTTGGCGAGCGATTGTTTGAAACCTTGCTGATCACGCAAAATTTAATTTTTTCCACCTTCCCCCCTCCTCCCCCCTTGCTACTCATTTCTTGTCTCTTCCATTGCGGCACCAGCATTTCAGCTTACGATGAAGGGAGCAAAGTGTCGCCTCAGAATCTGTTACAGGGCCTTTTCCAAGAAGCCTATGGGCTGAAGACAAAGTGGGTTTGATTCTTCTCTTTGGCAGTGGCCTTGGCAGTGGACTGGGGAAGGGGGGGGAGCTGGGCCCTTCCTACAGGGCCAGGAGGATGTGGACAGTTACCTCCAGGGGAAAGGGGGAGCTGGGGACCAGGGTGGAGATCATCTCCACCTTTCCCAGTTGTCCTTTTGACCAAATGATGTTGCCCAGTTAGGCACCAAGGAACCTGCAGGTTACAAGGGCAGGGAAAATGGTATTGGTACATGACCTCAGGCCCATGCCAGCAAGTGAGGGGGCCAATTCAGACGGAGTGCACCGATGCAGATGGATGCAGTTGACCTCTCCCATAAGGTTCCCAAGACTAGGCAGTGCAGGGGCAGAAAGATAAGGTCATAGAATGAAATTGGGCCTTAAAAGATTGGAACCCTGGGCTCAGTGCCTGTAGCCCAGTGGTTACGGTGCTAGTCACATACACCCAGACTGGCGGGTTTGGACCCAGTCCGGGCCAGCTAAACAATGACACCTGCAACAACAACAACAGCAACAAAAATAACCAGAAGTTGTGGCGGGTGCCTGTAGTCCCAGCTACTTGGGAGGCTGAGGCAAAAGAACGCTTAAGCCCAAGAGTTTGAGAGTTTGAGGTTGCAGTGAGCTGTGACACCATGGCAGTCTACCAAGGGTGACATAGTGAGACTCTGTCTCAAAAAAAAAGATTGGAACCCTGGTCTTTGAGGGCCAGGCAGGTAAGTGAGGTAGGTAAGTAGAGGTGATAAGGGGTGGTGGGAACTGTGGCACTCCAGAGCTCATGCTCTACCAGGGAGCAGTGGCCACCCAGCTCCAGCCTCATCTGCCATGTGAGAAGACGGGTCCTGTGTGCCCAGAGCTTCTGATTCTCCAAGAGAGCTTAATTTTAAACATTGAGGTGAGATTTTTTAAAACACTGTCAGCCAAATTGACCACATCATTGAGCTTTGTGTCTGCTCTGGCACATGGGGCTCAAGTTTCAGCTGATCCTGAGGATGGATCACAGAATTTAGGGCATAGAGTGGAGCCCTCAGGACTAGAAGTGCCTCAGTGGCCAGCAGACCACCCCCCACATCTAGGTGAGGCCTGCTAGCTTCCCGGGGAGGATGACACCTTTTAATTTAAGATTTTGGGAGGCAATGCTATAATTCCAAAGGTTCTAGGGATGTGATTCAGGCCAAGTGAGCTGATGCAGACACTGACAGATGGTGACTCAAGCTTCTGCACCTTCTCAGGTGAGCTGGGGAGCATGAGGCCCACAGCCTAGTCCCACTACCTCTGTGCTGAGAAGCTGGGAAGCTGACCCTGGGACCGTTTCTAGTGCCTCAGTTTCCTCATCTGGAGAGGCTAACTCCAGATGAGGGAGTGTGACAGCATAGGCTCCAGAATCCAAAAGTCTGGAAACATTGGTTCCACCACTCACCTTGTAGCTGGGACTCTAGAAAACTTGAAAATGAGATAATATTTCTGCTTTTGCATAACAGATTGCCACAACTTTGTGAGATAATAAGTGGCTTGAAGCAACACTATCTCATAGATGTGTAGGTCAGAAGTCCGGCAAGACACAAATGGATTCTTTGCTCAGGGTCCCACTAGGCTCAAGCCAAGGCTCTCCCCTGGGGCTGTGGGTCCTCTTTCAAGCTCCCTAGTTGTCGGCAAAATTCAGCATCTTCTCACAAAACCCCTCCACGTTCAAGGACTGCAAAGGCACTGTGAATCTATCTGGTGCTTCAAGCTGTGTCTTTCTCTTTTGCAGTTAAGGGATTATGTGATTACATTGGGCCACCCAGATAATCCAGGATAATCTCCCTATTTTAAGGCGAGATGGTTAACAACCTTGGTTACATCTGCAAAGTTCCCTTTGCCATGTAAGATAACAACCAAGGGAATGATATTGGTGGATTGGTGGTAGAGATCATGGGTCCAACGTTCTGCCTACTACAGCCCCCAACTTGGAAGGGTAGTAAGGGCCTCCCTAGTACTTCATTAATGGGCAGGGTGGTGGGAATGTTCCTTACAGGCGCCCTCTAAAGGAGCTAGCACTGTCTCCATCGTCTCCCTGAGATCCCAGGTGTCAAGGGAACATAAAAGTGGCAGAGCTAAGATGTGAACTTGTCTCTATGTGGACTTCATGTGAAAGCTTGTCATCTCACCCCTGGGCTCAAGTCCAGAGCTCCTGTATCCTTTGGAAATTTAGTTCTTTTGGAAGGCACCCACCACATACCAGCAATTTACACATGATGTCATTTCTTGGCTCCATTTAGGTCTTGGGGACTCAGGAGTCTCCAGTGGATGACTTACATAGGGTCTTGTCTCTTAACTGGGAATAGCCTTGGTGGCAGTGTCATGGCTACTCCTGGGGGTCATTGCTTCTGCTGGACAACTAAGCTGATTTGTCAGGACTTCGGAGGGCTCTTTTGAGAACTGGCAAAGCAAGTCTTCCTGCAGTTCTTATTTCTCCACATTGAGACACTGGCTACTTTTTAAATTCCTCTCCTCCTCTCACTCGCCCCAGAGATGCTTCTCAGGCTCCCTTGCAGGCATGTAACCTATTTCCACCAGTCAGATGCACTAGATTTGAAAGCAAACAACTGTGGGCAATGAGAGTTAGCAGGAGCAGGGAGGAGAATGATCCTCTGGCAAGCATGGCAGTGGCTGGGGTGGTTGTGGTTGGAGTCCCTACCAAGAGGTGGGTTGTGGTGGTGGCTGTGTTTTAGCTAGAGTGTTCTTCAGTGTGATGGGGCATCCCAGCCTCATTCCCTGGCCCTCCCAGAGTTGGCTGTTTGCAGCAGAGTAGAATTTGCTGTGTGCAACAATGTGAGTTCTGTTGTTTGCAACAAAGTAGAATCTGCTTTTGCCAGAGAGTGGCTTCTGTGATTTATAATTAAGAAAGCTGTCTGGTATACTCTCCTCCTATGCCTTTCTGATTCCAGGACCTCCAGCTGACACTGTTCCTGTCTACCTTGGACAGACTGTCTTCCTCCTTCCTTGCCAACAGGAACCTGATACTGTACAAATAGTAACATGCCCAATTCTGGGACATGAATTGTGATTGGTCTCAAGGAGTCATAACCATCCAGTCATTTTTACAAAATATATCTGCCGCCTCACCTTCTGTTGTTGCTAATGGTGGCTATGTGGCTCATTTCTAGATAAAGGGATGCTTCTCAGATTATTTTCCTTTCCAGTAACAAGACCCCCTTTTCTTGCTTAGCCTCTTATTTGGAATAGAGTTGTGTAAAGATGAAATGCTTGGAACCACAGCAGCCATCTTGTGGCCATGAGGCAGTAAAGTTACAAATGAAAAACTAATCAGCAAGGATGGTGAGAGGAAAGATGGAGTATTGGTACTTGCAGACATTGTTGAGCTACTGAACCAACACCAGCACCCATCTACCTCCATGCTCTTTGTTCTGTGAGAAAGTGGAGCCCTTTGCATTTAAGCAACTGTTAACTGTATATTCTTTTAATTGAAGCTCAATGCAATCCAGACTGATCCAGGACTCCAAGCACTGAGGGCCTGTGCCCACAGGGGTGGTTTAGAGTTGGTGAGAGATTGCCATGTTTGCTTTTTCTTCTGCCTTCATACTGAACTTAGAATCATGTCCTCCAATTGTTAAGTCTCATTTTCCTCAGAAGTGAGTTTTCTTATAGAGGGGTCCCATCCCCTGTGCAGATAAGACTTGTGGCAAGCTCAGGTCCTCCCCTATCTGTGTCCAAATGCCAGCACTGGACCCTTGCCCTGCTATAGAAATGTGCATCTCATTGAACCCTCCCAATCTCCCTGTGAGCCTGGCCTGGTCACCCACATTCTATTGGTCAGGCTTCCACAGGAGAAGTAACTCACCCGAGGTCTCACAATAGGATGTGGGAATCAGCAAAAGGTTTACATGACCAGTGTTGGGTCTTTCCACTCCAGGAGAATCTGTCTGTTGCCTCAAAGACAGTGGCCCAGGGATGGCAAGAAGGGATGGGTGCTTCTGTGCAGTGATCTGGGGCTGGGGTTGGGGCAATCCATGTCCTCTTGGGCATATGTGTCATGTTTCTGCTGCAACAATAGTAAAGAATAGCTCTAGATCTCAGTGGCTTTGGAAATAACCAACTGCTTTCTTACTCCTGTTCAGCAGGTCAGCTGGGGTGCTTCTGCTTCAAGCTGTAGGTCCAAATCATTCTGAGACCAGTAGCTACCTGGTGATGCTCTTTTTCAGTGGATAGCACAGGGGCAAGACACCAACCATACAGTTCCATTTAAACCTCTGCCTATGTCAAGACTGCAGAAGTTCCATGGGCCAAAGAAACTTTCTTGGCCAAGCTCTGAGTACTGGGGGGGAGTGTGCTCAACCCCCTCCATGGGTTACAGTTGGGGCTGTTATGAGCCAGGATCAGCAATGCAATCTAACAGGTCCCACGTATCCCAGGGCATTCCCAAAGCCTTGGTTGTAGGGCCTCCCCACACCCCCCACACACTGCATAGGACCCCAGCAGAGCAGGTGGGCCAGGGACACTGCCCCGTGCAGGAGCTGCCTCCAGGCTTGGCTGGACCCAGGATCTTAGAAGTTTCTGCAAGTCTAATTTTGTCTAATTCTCAAAGGCTCAGATTTCCCCATCTTGCCTTCTATCAGCTCGGGATGGACTTGAAGAAGCAAAAGATCTGCATTTTATGTTTCAGAAAAAGAAGCTGAAACTTAGGCAGTCAGAGTGTGGCCTGAGGTGGCCAAGCAGGTCCCCTCCTCTGCCATGACTGTTGCCAGCTTGAGCCCAGGAGGAAGGGAATTGAGGGTCCAGTTCACCCCTCCTAAGTCTAGCCCAGAGCACCTCTCTCCTCGGAGAGGACAAACTCCCAGCCTCCGTCCCCAGCCTCTTTCCTCTCTACCACCCACACATTCAGCATCTGCTCGCTCCACTGGCGACCCTGGGACTGCAGCTGTGGACTGCGGGATTCGGACTCGTGCAGGGAGATCTCTCCGCTCTTGTTTGCTTCTGGCAGCCTCTGAGCAGGCCTGGGGATATATTTTGTTTGCTTTGCTCAGTGTTTTGTTTTTAATGTAGCCAACTCTAAACAATCAGAAAAGTTTGCAAAGAATGTAGATTTTATTTCCATTTCATTCTTTCTTTTTTTTTTTTTTTTTTTTTTTGAGACAGAGTTTCACTTTGTCGCCCTTGGCAGAGTGCTGTGGCATCAGGCGTCACAGCTCGTAGCAACCTCAAACTCTTGGGTTCAAGCGATTCTCTTGCCTCAGCCTCCCAGGTAGCTGGGACCACAGGCACCCACCACAATGTCCTGCTATTTTTTAGAGATGGGGTCTCGCTCTTGGTCAGGCTGGTCTCGAATCTGTGAGCTCAGGCAGTCCACCCGCCTTGGCCTCCCAAGTGCTGGGCTTACAGGCGATTTCAGGGCAGAAGCAGTGAACTGTGCTGGAGGAAATGCCACCCCCTTCATGTGACATCTCCTCCATGAGCAAGATGATTGCTGGAGTTCCAGCCTTATTCTTCACGCAATTTCTGGGAAAAGGGAAGGGACAAAACAAAACTGATCCCCTTTCTTTCAAGACATTTTCTGAAAGTTTCACTTCCTTTGACCAGAACTTAGTTACATGATCACACTTCAGCCAAGAAAACATTCTCTATTGTAGTGATTATGTGCTCAAGGAAAAACCAGTTCCACCGGGAAAGCTAAAAGGGAGAATGAACCCTGGGGATGTCTAGCAGCATTTTACAGATGAAGAAATGAAGGCTCAGAGAGGTGCATGACCTGCTGGAGGTCACACAGCCAAGGATAGTGGACTCTGGGCCATTTGGATCAGGTGGGGCCCCAAAGGTGGGCTCTGCTGACTTCCTGGGGGAGGTGGTGAGGAGGGCGGGGCCTGGGTGCATAGCCCTTCCCTGCCAAGGGGCCCAGGCCCTGGCAGCTAGAACCCCCTTGTGCCTTCCAGCCTTGGCAGTCTCTCTGAGCCCAGATCCGTCATCCTGGCACCAACCATGCCCCGGGCCTGACTCCATCCATCTCACTAATGCCAACATTGACTGTGCTCGGGCACATTCCTGAGGCGGCCTCAAGAGCGCTGAATAATTCAGGCCTGTGTAATGGAATAATGAATTTACTGACAACCTGGTATGGCTCGGTACTTACATTTCAAAAAATACTGACTCCCCAGGCCCATTCAGTGGGTGGGGGCTGTATACATGCCAGGCGAGACTGTAGTCTTTGCCTGCCCTGTGGGGTTCAGGCTTGCTTGAGTGGAGACCCCATTTTGGTTGCTCTGGTTTGACTGTCTGAGGAAGTGGAGAGGCTGGGCAGGGGCAGCCTTATTAAAACTTTGGGACAAGATGGAAGTAGAGTCACAGGAGCTTGGAGGGCTAGACAGGAGCCTGGCCACCTCTGGTCCTTCGTGCCTAGCAGATTGGCTGGGGCTACCTGGTCCCTCCCTACATCAAATGGGGGAAATGCCCTTGCCCCAGACCCCACCCCTCCCTGCTACCTCCCTGCACTCTAGCAGGTTGGCTGGGGCTACCTTAGCCCTCTCCACATCAGATGGGGGAAATGCCCTTGCCCCAGTCCCCACCACTCCTTGTATCACAGGCTCCTTGAGGTGGCATAAGGGACCAGACTGTGCTCCTGGACACCGTTCTGTGCTGGGAATGCTGGGGATGACTGTGGAGGTTCAGGAGAGGAGACCTGCTTATTCTCCTACTAACCTGCAGGTTCCCTGTCCCCCAGCTGCTGCAGGGTTGCTGCTAATGAGTCACAGCTGTACCCTCACAGGAGGCCTGTCCTTGGCCAAACGAGAATCACCTCTGTGCGGGAGGCCAGTGAGGGAGGCCAGCGCTACCTGCCACCACCTGGGCAGACTGTGGCTGATGATGACTGACACGTGGTGCAGAGGGTGACCCTAAGCCTCATGGCAGGACTAGCTCTGGGATGCTAGTCTTTTTTGGCACCCCCACGGGACAAGGCTGTGGCCAGATGGCAGCGGAGGCCCCATTCTGTCTTTGCTTCTACCCCTGCCTTCTCCTGCTTCTCTGCTCTCCTCCTCTGAGCCTCCCCGTAAATCATCTGACGAGGACCCCGTCTCAGGCTCTGCTTCTGGGGAACTCACTGGAGACCCCTCATTTCCTGCTCTGAAGCCTCCTGTCTGAGGATTCACCCAGAGCAGCCATCCTTGGCCCTGGCCCTGGCTCTGCCATGTGACTGTGAGGCAGTTGCTTCTCTGCCCTGGGCCTCAGTTTCTCCATCTGTGTGGGAGGGAGGATCTCTCCTTCTAGCTCTGAAGGTCTGTGATGTGACCTGAGGTGCCAGGAAGCCTTCTCCCACCCCTGCCAAGCCCCCACGCATGTGGAATCCTACTGTTGGGCATCACGTTTTAAAAACGTTTTGGAGACAGAGTTTCACTCTGTTACCCAGGCTGGTGTACAGTGGTGGGATCATAGCTCATAGTTACCTTGAGCTCTGTAGCCTGGGTTCAAGCCCACCTCAGCCTCCAGACTATCTGGGACTATCGGCACATGACATTATACCTAACTAATTTTTAAATTTTTTGTAGAGGTGGGAGTTTTTCTATATTGCCCAGGGCAATTGCCATCTCGAAGTCCTGGTCTCAAGTGATCTTCCTATCTTGGCCTCCCAATGCACTGGGATTACAGGTGTGAGCATTTTTTCTCTGAAGGCTTTTTCAAAATGCAAAAGTATCTGAGATGAGGCTGGACTGAGTGGCTCACGCCAATAATCCCAGCTACTCTGGGAGGCTGAGGCAAGGTGGATTGTTTGAGCTCAGGAGTTCAAGACCAGCCTTAGCAAGAGTGAGACTGCATCTCTACCACAAATAAAAAAATTAGCCAAGCATTGTGGTGGACACCTGTAGTCCCAGCTACTCAGGAGACTGAGGCAAGAGGAGCTCTTGAGCCCAACAGTGTGAGGCTGCTGTGGGCTATGATGATGTCACGGCACTCTACTGAGGGTGACAGAGTGAGACTCTGTCTCACAAAAGACGTCTGAAATGAGAACAAATATTGTATCAGGCGATTACACGGAGGCAGAATCGCTCATTGTGACATTCTTGGGTCTAGAGGCATTTATTATTAATTTCCCTTCCTTTAAAAAAAATTATTTGTCTTTTGAGACAGGGTCTCCCTCTGGCCCCCCAGGCTAGAGTTCAGTGGTGAGATTGTGATCATAGCTCGGTGCAACCTCAAATTCTTGGGCTTAAGCGATATTCCTATCTCAGCCTCCCAAGTAGTTGGGACTACAGGTGAGCAGCACCATGCCTGGCTAACTTTTTCATTTTTGTACAGATGGGATCTTGCTCTTGCTCAGGCTGGTCTTGAACTGCTGAACTCAAGCAATTCTCTAGTCTTGGTTTCCTAAAGTGCTAGAATTATAAGCATAAGCCACCATGACCAGACTCCCTTCTTCTTCTATTTTTTTTTTTTTTTTTTTGAGACAGAGTTTCATTTTGTTGCCCTTGGTAGAGTGTGATGGTGTTATAGCTCACAGCAACATCAAACTCTTGGGCTCAAGTGATTCTCTTGCCTTAGCCTCACCTGAGAAGCTGGGACTACAGGTGCCCTCCATAACACCCAGCTATTTTTAGAGATGGAGTCTCCCTCTGGCTCAAGTTGGTCTCAAACGCATGAGCTCAGGCAATCTACCTGCCTTGGACTCCTAGAGTGCTAGGATTATAGGTGTGAGCCACTGTGCCTAGCTTTTTTCTAGTTTTGAATGTATTACGTAATGTCTGGGGTCGTAGCAGCTATCTTGCAGCCATGAGGAAAGAGCTTTAGCTATAACAAGGAGACAGTGAAACAGAAATTGAGAAAGACTGGGTTTTCACTTGCATTTCTGAATCTGAAAACTCTTACCTTCAGAATCTCACTAGGTGAAATCATTAAATATCATTATTGCTGAAGCAAGTCTTGGTTGACTTTTTTGTTTTTTGTAGCCCAAAGCATTCCACACTGAATCAACCATCCCTGTATCATTGAATCATAGTAGCAGTCACTTGAGGTAGGGATTTTTCTTGGCTCAGAGAGGTTAAGTGACATGGCTGAGGTCACACACCTGCAAATAGCAGTGCCCTAGGAGCTAGAATGTTCAGAGTGGGAGAATTTGATTATTTTTAAGAATGTAATTTCTGTCTACTTTGCTGCATCTGTCCTATCCTATCCTCCTTGCCACACTGGTCTTTGGCCTTCTCTCCCACCTAACCCACCTCTTGGGTTAGAGATCCAGGAAAGGTCCCTTGTGTAGTGGGAGGAGCTTTCGTTTCCTTGACAGACTTTTCCTATGAGGCCACTTTATCTCAGGCGTAATTTTGGCCTCAGTCTTTGTAGGAGAGGTTATAATGAAGGAGATAAAGAGCTCAGAGACACAACAACAGGCAGAAGGAGGGAGGGAGGGAAGGAGAGGAAGGGAGGTAGAGTAGGTGGGGGTGAGAGAAGAGACCTGAGGCTTTAGTTTGAAACATGTGATGTTGTTCTCAGCTCAAGAACCAATTAGTGGGCAAAACCCCTGCCCCTGGCGGAGTTTCTTCTGCCTTGTGATGCAGTAGACTAGAATATCTCCTTTACAGGGAGGACTGGCTCAGGCTGAACTGTGAACAGGCACCTTGCCCCCACTGCTCACTTTCCAGGCCTGGAGATATTGGTTTCTGCTCTGAGGGAGGAGGCAGCAGCAAGGGGGACACGAGTGTCTAAGGCCTCATGGAGAAGAGGGACATGTGCACACATGTGCCCCTCAGTGTCCTGGGTTAGGTCCTTCCTGATGATCAGAGAACTGGGTATTTCCCTTGACAGAATGTGATCTCTTTAGACTATCACTGACACCAGAAACGTGTTTGCTGTCTTCTTATCAGCAGAGTCGGGTGAGGCAGGAGTAGAGAAGATTTAAATAGAACCCCTGGAAGGCAGAGAATTGGAGAGCCACAGCTGAGGGGCTGGTAAGGAGAGAATAACTGATCCAGACCCTGAAACTGAACCCCTAAACCCTGAGGAGTCCTATCTGAGTGGCCTTCTATCTGCCCCAGGTCAGTCTTAGACTAAGGACCAAAGGAGGGCTGGAACGCCTAAGCTTCCCTTCCACCACCTCTGGGCAGTGGCAGAGAGGAGCCCAGGAATGACCTTCCCCTTGGGGCAGTGTCTGGGCAGGGACTGAAGCAGAGCCCGTGTCCTCGGCTGAATTTCTGAGTTGGGGGCTGATAGGTGAGGAGTGGAAGGGGGTGGTTTTCCAGCATCTGCTGAGAAGCTCTGGCCCAGAAGAGAGCAGCTCCTCTCCCTGGGACTCACCCTGCTCAGTGGCTAATGCCTCACACCTAAGACTTCAGGCAAGCAAACATCATTGTCTCCAGAGAGACTTCCCCAATCTATCAGACCAGATGTCCCCCGGTTTTAAAACATGTCAGGGAGTCTTACACAAGGCTCTTACCAGGAGGTGGAGTCTGTGTTCCCTGCCTTGAACCTGGGTGGACCTCTGTGATAGCTTTTGTGAACAGAATGTAGTAAAATTGATGCTGTGACGTCCAGGGCCATGTAGCTTCTCTCAGATTCTCTTGGGCACTTGATCTAAGAGCCATCAGTTGCCCTATGGGAAGTCTGTCTCCCCGAGGCTGCCCTATGCAGAGATCAGGTAAAATGAGGGATCCCCACGTGTTTGAGTCTTTCCAGACCATGCACCAGACAGGTGATTTCAGAGTCCTTTTAAATGACTCCAGCCCCAGCTACCAAATGCCTGCAATGCTTGACAGACTCCTTGAGAACTGCCTGAGTCCAGGTAAGCCCCAGATTCATAAGCAGAATAAATTATAGCCTACTAGTTTCCAACAGCTTCCTAGGTAACAAATGACCATCACTGTGTAAAAAAACCTCAAAATGTATTCTTTCCTTGTTCAGAAGCTGAAATCAAGTTGTTGGCAGAGTTGGTTCCTTCTGAGGACTCAGAGAGAGAACCTGTTCCAGCTTATAGATGCATCACTTCAATCTTTGCCTCTCTGTTCACACTTTCTCCCCATGTTTCTGTGTCCAAATTCCCCTCCTCTTGTAAGGATACCAGTTCTTATAATTAGGGGTCCACCCTACTTCATTTAAACTAATTACATGGAAACTAACCTTATTTCCACATAAGTTCATGAAGTACGGGGGCTAGGATTTCAACATATCTTTTGGGGGGATACAATTCAACCCATAACAGTTATGATTTGCAGCCACTGTTTGAGAGTAATTTATTATGCAGCAATAATTACCCAGAAGCCTAGGGGGCAGCAGCTAAAACCCCAGCAATGAGATGCAAAACATTTACCAGAATGTTTCTCTAGGGGACTACTGTGTGTGGTTGGAATAATTAATTTTCTAAGTAGCTTGTGGTTGGGTTGGGTGCTATATCTTCACCTTAAAAGATGTATGTTCCAGTAACAACATGTCCTTGAATATGAACAGACATCTTCCCTCTAAAGTAGGGAAAGAATTTGGGTTTTTCTTTGTGGAATATTCTTTCCCCTTAGATAAATGTTGAACATTTATTTAAAGAGAATAAATTTGAATATTACAGTGTTGCTGGCTTCTCTATATCTCACAGTATGGCTTTGTTTCCTAATGCTTACTTCATCAGAACACTGTAAAGTTCAATTTTCTGGCTAAGTTTCTTTCTTCCCATAGCCTATTAACAGCCCTGAAGGCAGGGACAGGATATGTCTTGTTCTCTCTGGATCCTGGGCAATTCTTGGCACATAATAGGGAACTTAATGGTTGTTTGTTGAGTGCATGAACATTGGAAAAGGAACAAAGAGGCTTTAAACTTATGTGATGACTAAAGATTTATAAATCTATCAAAGATGTATAAGTTTATCAGCTATAACACATCTAACAATGCTAGAAAAAATATTTTTGAAACCCCCTTCAGTTAATGGAAGAGCTTATAAGAAAGTAAGGGAATTAGAAGAGGCCAGAAACAAATTGGAAACATCAGTCCAAGGAAGTAAGTGATTGCTGAAATTGCTACACATTCTGAGGACATCTACCTCACTGGACAGCCTACAATTTCCAAATCTTGAGCTTCTGTGGCATAAGAAAGAAATCAGAGATTACAAAAATTTCCAGGAAGATTTGAAAAAGAACCAAAGAAAGTGTCTAGAAATTTAAGTATATAAAAGTAAAAGCTCAATGAAATAGTTAAATAGAATAGACACAGCTAGAGATAGAATTTACAAATTGGAAGATAGCTGAAAAAATTACCCATAATATAGCAAAGAAAAATGGAAAATATGAAAGAGGTTAAGATATATGAAGGATGAAATGAAAAGATCTAAAAATGTCTATTCAGTTTTTTTTTTTTTTTGAGACAGAGTCTTACTTTGTCACTCTTGGATGAGTGCTGTAGTGTCGTAGCTCACAGCAACCTCAAACTCTTAGACTCTAGCGACCCTTTTGTCTTAGCTTCCTGAGTAGCTGGGACAACAGGCACTCATCACAACACCTGGCTATTTTTAGAGATGAAGTCTTGCTCTGACTCAGGCTGGTCTTGAATATGTGAGCTCAGGCAATCCACCCACCTCAGCCCCCCAAGAGTGCTAGGATTAGAGGTGTGAGCCACGTCTATTCAGATGTTTGAAAAGCAATGCTAAGAATAATGGGGGAGAGGCAATATCCAAAGAGATAACAGCTAAGAATTTTCCACATTTATTAAAAAATATGAATCCCAGCTGGGTGTGGTGGCTCATACCTATAAACATGGCACTTTGGGAGGCTGAGGCAAGTGGATTGCTTGAGATCAGGAGCTCAATTGAGACCAGCCTAAGCAAGAGAGAGACCTCCATCTCTACTAAAAATAGAAAAATTAGCTACACATTGTGGCAGCTGCCTGTAGTCTCAGCTACTCTGGAGGCTGAGGCAGGAGGTTCGCTTGAGCCCAAGAGATTGAGGTAGCTATTCTCAAAAACAAAACAAAACAAAAACAAAAAAGGTGTCCCTATAAAACTTTTGAAAGTTCACAGAAGCTTTATTCATAATGGCCCCAAATGGAAACAATTCAAATGTCCAACAACTGATGAATGAATAAATAAAATGTAGCATATCCATATAGAGTATGACTTGTTATGAAAAAGAATAAAGTTCTGATTCATGCTTCAACATAGATGAACTTTGAAACCATGTGAATGAAAGAAACCAGATGCTGATTCCATTTATATAAATGTCCAGATTAGGCAAAGCCATAAGGATAGAAAGCAGATTAGTGACTACCAGGAGCTGGGGGTGTCGAAGGGGAATGGAGAGTGATGCTAATGGGCACAAGGTTTCTTTTTTGAGTGATAAAAGTTTTTGGAATTAGTGGTGATATTTATAAAACCCTATAAATATACTAAGACTGCCACAATGTATACTTTCAAAGTGTAAATTTCATGGTATATGAATTAAATCTGAATAACAAATGCAAAAAATAAGAATATGGGTGGAAATAAAGATATTATCATTTGTGCTAAAATGTAGAGTATGGACAAACAATAGTTTCTCCTCTCCTAAAGGAATTTCTAAAGAATAAGCTTGAAGAAAAATGATCTCAGGAAGAAAGTCTGAGATATAAGAAGAAATGATGAATTGAGAAAGTGATAATAATATGGGCAAAACTAATTAAACACTCTTACTGCTCAAAACAATGTCTAGTCCATGAGGCTAAACAGAGAAAGATGAAGCTAAAAGGCTAGGCCCTAAGTGAGTGGAACTAAAGCTTTCCAAGTGTCTTTCATTGTACAGAAGAGTAAGATATTGTTTAACATTAGACTACGTTAAGTTAGGTAATCATTTCAAAATGCCAAGACAAGAATTATCACTGCCAACAAAAAGAAACAGAATGCCTATATTCCAAATTATAATAGATGGGGAAAAAATGGAGTAAGTGTAAAACCTCAATCAATTCAAAAGAACACAAAAAAGAAGAAAAGAAATCCTTAGTAAGCAGGAAAAACCCCCAAGCAAAAGAAAAACAACCCCTAAAACACCATAAAATAAGATCATAGAAATCAAGCCAAATGTACTTATAATCTCTGGAGATATAAATATACATCGA
This sequence comes from Loris lydekkerianus, assembly GCA_963574355.1. NCBI lineage: Eukaryota > Metazoa > Chordata > Mammalia > Primates > Lorisidae > Loris > Loris lydekkerianus. The sequence goes on along the minus strand of CAUYPK010001985.1, from coordinate 12,549 downwards.
ATTATCCAGTTAAAAGACTGTCAGATGAAATTGAAGAAAAAAGAATAGCAAAATGCTGCTTACATGAGACACATTTAAAACATGAGGACAGATAAAAAAGTTATAAGTATTTATAACAGTGAAAAAAAATCTGAAAAATACTAAGCAACAAGAAAACCAGCACAGTTATATCAATATCAGACAAAATGGACTTTAATGTAAAAAGGCATCATTAGAGGTATTGAGAGTCAATATAGTAATATTTAAATTCACCAGAAGAAAATTGTAGGTCTAAATTCATGATACCTAATAATATACTTTCAAAATATATAAAGTGTCTTATCAGATATGACTTATAAATATTTTCTCCCTTCCAGTGGTTGTATTTTCACATTGTTAATGATGTCCTTAGAGGCACAAAAGTTTTTAATTCTTAAGTCCAATTTATCAATTTTTATTTTGTTGTTCATACTTTTGGGGCCATATCTGAGAGTCTTTTGCCAAGTCCAAGGTTATGAAGATTTACCTCTATGTTACCTCTAAGACTTTATCTCTAATAGCTACCTCTAAGAGTTTTATAGTGTCAGCTCTTTCGTTTAGTTCTTTGGTTCATTTTGAGTTAATTTTTGTAATCTATTAACCTGTATGTCTGTTGTTGTGCCAGTACCACATTATCTTGATTACTATTGCTTTGCAGCAAGTTTTGAAATCAGAAGTGTGGGTCATTCCTACTTTGTTCCCTTTTTTTGTTTTTTGTTTTTTTGAGAAAGAGTTTCACTTTGTCACCCTCAGTGGAGTGCCTTGGCATCATGGCTCATATCAACCTCAAACTCAGGCTCAACTCTCTTGCCTCAGCCTCCCAGGTAAGCTGGGACTACAGGCACCTGCCACAATGCCCAGCTATTTTTAGACATGGAGGTCTCACTGTTGCTCAGGCTGGTCTTGAACCTGTGAGATCAGGCAATCTATCCACCTCGGCCCACTGTGCCTGGCCCACTTTGTTCTTTTTCAAGATTGTCTTGGTTATTTTGGATCCCTTGCAATTTCTTATGAATTTTGGGATCAGTTTTGTCAGTTTCTACATAGAAGTCAGTTGAGATTCTGACAGGGATTGCATGGAATGTGTACACCAGACTTATTTCACCTTGTGGAGTGAGTGCAGCTCTGGAGGACAGCTGGTTCTCCAGAGTAGGACAAAGGGCCTCCTGTCCAAGCCGGTCTGATATGCCCCTTTTGTGAGTCCTCAAGTGGCCCCATCAGTGTGCATGTCACTGGGACTGAACATGTCTAGATGTCTGTAAGAGGAACCCAAGGTTTTGAGACCCTTCTAAGGTTCTCACCCTGACTGTAGTAATGGATGATCCTAGGTTGGGTCCCTTAAGCAGCAGACCCTGAGATAAGAATTAGAGTGAATGTAGTTATGAGGGATGTGGTCCCAGGAAATCCTGGTAGGGAGGTGGTAAAGTCAGTCAGAGGGAAGAAGTCAGGAGAGTGTGCCTAAGTGAAAGGGGTTTGCTGTGGGCATCCGGTGCGCAATGCCACTGGTAGACAATATAGAACAGGATTTCTCGTCTTGGCACTACTGACATTTTAGCTGGTTAATTCTTGATCGTGGGGCCTGTCCTGTGCTTTGTGGGATGTTGAGCAGCATCCTGGCCTCTCCCCACTGAACTGCCAGTAGCAACCACTGAGAAATGTCTCTGAACATTGCCAAATGTCCCCAGGGGAGAAAAATCATCCCTGTTTGAGAACCACTGGTGTAGAGCACGTCTCAGAATTGTCCGCTCCAAGAGATAAGGGAGCTGGGGTATTTTCTCACCAACCTCCATTCATCATTGTTTGAGGGTTGCTCTTGTGCGTGTCAAGTCCTTGGCATCTCTGACTTGTCCTGAGGGTTGACTGAACATGATCCTAGGCCAGAGAAAGCTTTCGGGCAGTGCTGCACATGCCCCATAGGAAGAAGCCACCAGCACGTGTGAAAATAATGAGGGCTGAGAGGTGTGGGCAGCCACGTACAGCTACACGGATACTGTCATATATAACTTTGGGGAACCCAATTCCTCCTCACTTCTGCAACTGAGCCTGGAAGCTCATGTTTCCACGACTTTGCAAAAGGAGGTTCATAGGTGCCTGGTGCCCACGGTGTTGGAACCAACCCAAACCTGGGCATGACGTTGGCCCCTCTGCTTCTTAGTTCTGTGCTTTGTCAAAGGCCCGACTCTGCAGAATGAGGAAAAATGACCTTGGAGAATTTTAGGCTGCAATTCTCTAAATCACCTTGTTTGCCAGGAATGGACACTGGGGGAAGGATATGCCCACAGAATCCTCCTTTTCTTCCCATCCCAACTCCATAAAATCAATCTCAGCTTCTTGCACCCACCTGCAACCTCTAAGGGTGTTGTTTCTCAGTATGCTGTGTGGCTTTGGGCAAAGCATGCTTGCTCTCTGGGCCTTGGGCTCCCTCCTGTAAGAAATGGGGGTGGAGTGAACCAGATGACCTTGAAATGTCCTTGCAGCTCAAGGGGCTGCTGAGAGCCCACGGAGGCAGCAGGGAATCTCCAGGTAGAGGGCTAGTGGGGAAAATGTGACTTTGTGACAGCTTAGCCCACAGTGACAGGGCTGGCCTCTGATCTTGGAACATTTCTACAGTGTGCCCGACATGCCGGGCCTGGTCACAGCCCAGCGTGGCCCCTCGCTCACTCAGGAACATCTGCTATAGCATTTACCATGTTAATAGATTAGCTTTGAGAATCAGGCAGGTGTTTTCCACCCAAGCCAGAAAACATCAAAATCACATTGCTCTCCAAGCCTTTCTGCACAAGCAATCGAGTTAGAATGACTCATACGGTCTAACAGATAATAAAACACACATAACATTTGCTTTAAGGTACAGGTGGGGGTATTTTGTCCCATGCATAGGAGAAACAAAAACTCACTCTATTTGGGAATAAGGTAATTGAATACAGATGGGAGGAGGTAAATGAAAGAATTTAGCAAATATCTCAGTGGAATAGCTAATGGGAATGAGACAGAATAGGAAATTAAAAATTATTCGAAGCAGATGGACCATTCTTTGAGTTTTTAAAAATTTATTAGGGTCGCGAAAAAATGTGTCTGTTTATTTTCTACGGCCATGAAATTAATGACTTGGTGATTTTTGCTTGTGCAATTTTATGACTGCCATGTCATCTGTCATAATTTGGGGACTGTTTGATATGGATTTATGAATGTCCCCACCACCCACCCCTCCCTGATTTATTGGTGTGGGTCACATGTGAATCACGCTGTCCCCTTTGGAGGGAGTAATGCCAATGGTAGCTTAACCTGGCAGATCTGGCGGGGACTCTGGGGGTTTCTTAGCCTGAAGGTGAGTGGAAAAGCTGCAGAGGATCACTCCAGGACTGTGGGAAAGGGGCAGGCCTGACCTGAATGCACTTTCTCTGTGGGGATGACCCCGCCTGCCTGGCCTGGGGAGGCGGTGTGGAGGCAGGGAAGGCGGCCTGGCTGCTTGTGCTTGGTTGGGGATAGGGTGGGGACTGTTGCTGCAGCTTTAACCCAACATAAGGGCCAGCTGGCTCTCTACCCTCCAGCCCCCATGGCCAGGCTCACCTGCCCCAGACCCAAGTTCAGGGAAGGAGAAACAAAGCACATGTGTTAGGGATCTGTCTGTACCTGGCCAGGTACTGCGAGTGTTAGTGCATTCTCTGCTTGATCTTTGCAACCAGCAGACGTGGATCCAGTTTGGCTCTGGGCTGGACACTACCCTTTCTGAACCTCAGTTTCCTTCTCTGTAAAGTCAGAATAGAAATACCTAATGTTGGGTAGGGTGAGGTGGCTGAGGCAGGTGATTGCCTGAGCTCACAGGTTTGAGACCAGCCTGAGCCAGAGCGAAACCTCATCTCTGAAAATAGCTGGGCATTGTGGCAGGCACCTGTAGTCCCAGCTACTGGGGAGGCTGAGGCAAGAGAATTGGTTGAGTCTAGGAGTCAGAGGTTGCTGTGAGCTATGATGCCACAGCACTCTACCTAGGGAGACAGACTCTGTCTAAAAAACAAACAAACAAAAAACCCCAAAGAAAAGAAAGAATAAAAAGAAATACTTAACGTTAGGAAGGTTTTTTTTTTTTTTGAGACAGAGTCTCACTATGTCGCACTTGGTAGAGTGCTATGGCATTACAGCTCACAGCAATCTCAAACTCTTGGGCTTAAGCAATTCTCTTGCCTCAGCCTCCCGAGTAGCTGGGGCTACTCATGACTATACTCATGACCCTGTCCTCTGGCTCCTCTGCTGGGGCCTGGCCTCACCCCTTACCTAACCTGAGGGTCCACCACAAACTACCCTGGTGACCAGTCTCTTCTGCTGCTCAGGCTTCTCTTGGGGACAGAGAGCCTCTTACGAACCCCAGTGCTGGGGCCAGCTGGTACCTTGCCCAAGTGTGGTGGGCTCTGTCCAGCCTCAGCCAGGTTTGTCCCAATCCCCTACCTACCCCTGACCTAGCTCACTGGACTCTGGAGAGCAGGACTCATGGCAGGGGGAGCTGGAGGTCCCCCTCAGGCCAAGAATTCTCTGATGGTGAATCCCTGCCCTTGATGGAATGTCCTGACCTGTGGTGTGTGACTTCAGAACAGGCTGTGGGTGAGGTTGAGTCCCATCTGAGTTCTCTTCAGCTCCACCTGTTCCCCAAAGTCCTCCTCCAGTGCCTCTTTCAGCATCTTCACATGAGAGACAATAACTCCTATTTGCTGAGCACTTATGATGGTCCAGGCACCGTGTGAGGTGACTTGTTTGTGTAATTGGCCATTTATTCCTCCATTCTTTAAATATCTGTTGAATATCTACTATGTGCCTGGCACTGTCTTAGCCCTTGGGCTATAGCAGGGAACAAAACAGATGTGGTGCCTGCCCTAGGACAGGCAGTCAACAAGCACATGTCTCTCTCCTGCGTTAGGGGCTTCCAGAGCTCTGAAGAGGGGGGGGAGGAGGCGGGTGCTTATTTTAGATAGCCAGGTCAAGGAAGGCCTCTCTGAGAAGGTACCATTTGAGTTGTGGTTATCCAGACAAAGTTCCCAGGATAAGGAACAGCAAGTTCAAAGGCCTACGGTGGGAGGATGCGTGGCAAATTCAAGGAACAAGAAGGCCAGCAAGGAGAACGTGGAGGGGACTCATTTTAAAGTACATTTTTTCAGTCCTTACCACCGTTTCCCAAAGTGCTAATTTTTTTGGAGACAGCGTCTCACTTTGTCACCCTTGGTAGAGCGCCGTGGCGTCATAGCTTATACCAACCTCAAACTCTTGGGCTCAAGCGATTCTCTTGTCTCAGCCAGTTGAAGAGCTGGGACTACAGGTGCCTGCCACAATGTCTGCCTATTTTTAGAGATGAGGTCTCATTCTGGCTCAGATTGGTCTCAAACTTGTGAGTTCAGGTGGTCCACCTGCCTTGGCCTCCCAGAGTGCTAGAATTACAGGTGTGAGCCTTGATGCCTATCAACCCTAATTTTGTTGACTGGGACACTGAGGCTCAGAGAGGTCAGGTTACTTTGTCAAGGCCACACAGCAGAGGCAGGTTCTAGCCCTGGGAATTCTTTCTACTGTACCTCATTACTTCTCTGGGTATTGTAATTGGGTGACGCAGCAGAGCAGGACCAAGGGCTGAAAGGCATCCGGGGACAGATGTCTGGAAAGTTTGTCCTAAGTGCAGGCAGAGCTTGCTCCTGTGGCCAGGAGTCCTGTGGTGGCCCCAGCTGTAAGGATTCTTTAAGGCTGCAGATCTGGGCTGTGACAAGGCAAGATGGATGGGAGCTTGGGGCTTAGTACCCTGCTGAGTTTCCTGAACAGTTTTCATCCAGATGGTCTCTGGGAAGATAAGGTTTAAGAAGATGGATCACCTGGGAAGGGAAGAGGGGAAAGAGAAAGGGCTCCTGGCTGGGTTGTATACAGTGGAAACACCTCTTGTCTTCAAGTAATGCAAACTGTTGCTTTGAAAGGCATGGCTGCTAGGTTTAACAGGGCCTGTGGGATTTAACAGGCCTCAGGAGCAGAGTGGAGGACAGGAAAGGGGTGCTGGTGGCATGCAACTTTCCTCCTGGGAGGATGGCAGAGAAGAGCAGCTCCATCCCATTGGACAGGGCCAGTCCAGTCTCCTTAGCTGGCTGGGATCTCTCTATTCTCTGCTTCCTCCCTCTTTCACCTCTGAATGACTCAGGAATTTCTGGTGGTCCCCTGTGCTCACAGCTTCATGCCTTTGGGGCCCTGCTTATGCTGGGTGTAAGCCTGGGAGGCTATCTTCATTATTTTACGGTGGGGTGACCACTGAGGTAGCACTTACTCTGTGCATTTAAACACAGAACTTAAACATGGAACTTATATCATTGTAGGAAAACTAGCATTGAAGGTGCAGAGAACTCCCAGGAGAGGAAGGACCAAGACTCCAACTCCTGTGTGTCACATTGGAAGGTGGTAAGAACTTCTGGAGTGCATGTCTTATAAGGACCCTGGAAATGTTCTAAAATTGTGGTGATGGATGTACCTGTGACTATGCCCAAACCCACTGCATCATTACATTTTAAATGGGTGAGTCACATGATATGTGAATTAAACCTCACTAAGAATTATTAAAACAGCGACAACAATAAAAAGATCTAGAGACAAGGAAGGTTATTGAGGTCTCTGAGATAAAGTCACCATGGAAAAGGGACAGGGCCAGTGGTCTGGCTGGAGGAAGGGGAGGGGAATGGCAGCAGAATGGAAAATTTGCCTTGGTCCAGTCATTTTGGTTTATATCCTGGAATTTTGTATGTGGTGAATAATAGTTAAAAAATTATTTTAGAAAATTTTGAATAGACGTAGATATCAAAGGATTCTGTAAAAAATTGTCAAACAGAAAATTTCAAGACAGGAAGAGAATAATCTGATGAACCCCTGTGTATTTATGGCCCAACTTCAACAATTGCACAAACTCATGGATAATCTTTTTTCATTCATATCCCCACTCGCTTTCCCCCTTCCCAGATTATCTTAAGCAAATCCCACTTATCTCATCACTTCATCTGAAAATATCATTGTTACACCTACAATAATTAATAGCAATTCCTTAAGATCATCAAATAAACATCTAGTCATTATCCAAATTTCCACAAATGTTGTACTTTTAAAAAAAGCCTAGTTTGGGCTTGGTGCCCATAGCTCAGTGAGTAGGGCGCCAGCCACATACACTGAGGCTGGTGGGTTTGAGCCCAGCCCCACCCTGCTAAATAACAATGACAACTGCAACAAAAAATAGCCAGGCATTGTGGCAGGCACCTGTAGTCCCAGCTACTTGGGAGGCTGAGGCAAGAGGATTGCTTAAGCCCAAGAATTGGAGGCTGCTGTGAGCTGTGATGTCACAGCACCCTACCAAGGGTGACATAGACTCTGTCTCCAAAAAAAAAAAAAAAAAAAAAAAAAAAAAGTCTAGGTTGTCTGAATCTGGATCTAAATCAGGCCCAGGTATTGTTAGTTGGTATATCTCTTTTCTCAGACTGTAGGTTCAGGTTCCTTCTCTATGTTTTTCTCCTTCTTCAAGTTGATTTGTTAAAGAAACTGTTTGGAAGAGTTTCTCATAGTCTGAATTTTCCAGTTATATGTTTAGCAAGATCTTCTATACTCTGAATTTCTTTATTTTGAGACAGAGCCTTAAGCTGTCACCCTAGGTAGAGTGCGGTGGTATTACAGCTCGCAGCAACCTCCAACTCCTGGGCTCAAGTGATTCTCCTGCCTCCACCTCCCAAGTAGCTGGGACTACAGGTGCCCACCACAACAGCTGGCTCTGTTTTTGGTTGCACCATCATTGTTGTTTGGTGGGCCCAGGCTGGATTCAAACCTGCCAGCTCAGGTGTATGTGGCTGGTGCCTTAGCCGCTTGAGTCACAGGCGCTGAGCTGATACTCTGAATTTCTTGTATATTATAATAGAATTTGGATCTAGAAGTGTGATCAGATTCAGGCTTTTTTTGTTTTTGTTTCTTTGTTTTTTTTTTTAGAAACAGGGTTTTGCTGTCACATAGGCTGGAGTGCAATGGCGTGACCATAGCTCACTGCAGCCTTGAACTCCTGGGGTCAAGAAATCCTTCTGCCTCAGCCTTCTGAGTAGCTAGAACTCAGGTGTGTGTCACCACTCCTGGCAAATTTGTTAATTTTTCATAGAGACGGAGCCTCACTATGTTTACCAGGCTGAACTCCTAGATTCAAGTGATCTTCCTGCTTCAGCCTCCCAAAGTGTTGGGATTATAGGCATGAGCCGCTGCACCTGGCCAGATTCAGGGTGTTTGTGGTTGTTTTGTCTGTTTTGGGCAAGGCTAGTGTCAGTGGTAGTGGTGTGTTCTCCTATCAGGGGATATGTATCTATTGTCTTTCTTTTTGTGATATAGGCACCATTGATGCTCAGCGCCTCGATTCATAAATTCATAAGGAGCGGCAGAACTATCATTCCTTCTTCACTTGTTAGTAAAGGGGAACTTCTCTTCACCTACTGTTTGGTTACAGTGGCACCATCCATATCAGAAAGGCAGGATTTATTCTTTTATTTACCAGTACTCAAAAGAATGAGTTCATTTCTTATGCTCCTAGGTTGGCTGGTCAGTTTGCATGTAGTAGAATTATGAGCTCATAGATTAAAGACATTTGATGCATTTCATCTGTTGTAGTTGATTTTGTTACAGACATCCAAATTGTCCCATCTTTATCCAGTGGGAACCTCTTGAGTCCTTCTGACACTATCCTTCTGGTCTAGGAAGAGTCCTTGTTAGCTGGTATGACTCAGCTCATCCCCTCTGTTTCCTGCCTCCAAACGGGGATCAGCCATTGCCAGTAGGCAAATACATCTAGGCCTGTGTGTGGGGAAGGAACACCCTCTCTCACATCTCCTCTGCCACTTTGGCTGGGCCCTGAGTGTCTGCCTAGGATCGGGACAGTGAATAGGCCCAGGAGCTCCCTCCAGTCCTGTTGTTGCAGACACCGCGAGCGGCAAAAGTCTCAGCATAATCAGCACATACTTGAGAAAGCCCTCTTTGCCTCTCAAGACCAGTTCAACACCCCTCTTTCACTTTTTCTGTTTCATCCATTTTTCTAAGATGCAAGCAACAGAAACTGCTCCTGGTAACTTAAGTGAAAAAGCGGTTAATGCTTTTCCCTTTTTTGTGTGTATGGTAAAATACACAGAATGATAACATTAAATTTATTATCTTAACAATTTTTTTCTTTTTCTTTTCTTTCTTTTTTAGAGATGAGGGGTCTTTTATTTTTATTTTTATTTTGAAACAGAGCCTCAAGCTGTTGCCCTAGGTAGAGTGCTGTGGCATCACAGCTCACAGCAACCTCCAACTCCTGGGCTCAAGCGAGTCTCCTGTCTCTGCCTCCCAAGTACCTGGGACTACAGGTGCCCGCCATAGCGCCCAGCTATTTTTTTTTTTTTTAGTTGCAGCTGGCTGGGCTGGATTCGAACCCGCCAGTTCAGGTTTATGTGGCTGGAGCTTTAGCCACTTGAGCCATAGGCACCGAGCCGAGATGAGGGGTCTTGCTGTGTTGCCCAGGCTGGACTTGAATTCCTGAACTCAAGAGATTCTCCTGTCTCAGCCTCCTGAGTAGTTGGGACTATAGACTCATATCACTGCACCCAGTGTGAGTATTTTAATAATTTTTGATTGCCCAGTTCAGTGGCATTAAGAACATTCATATTATGTAAGCATCACCACCATCCATCTGCAGAACTATTTTCCATTAGCAAAACTCAAACTCTGTACCCGTTAAACACTAACTCCCCATTTTTCCTCCCTCCAGCTCTTGGTAATCATCGTTCTACTTGCTTTCTCTATGAATTTGACTACTAGGTACCTCATAGAAGTTGAATCGTATCGTATTTATCTTTTTGAGACTGGTTCATTTTGCTTAGTACTATGTATTATCTCCTCAAGGTTTCTTTTCCTTTTTTTTTTTTTTTCCCCATCACTCCTGGTAGAGTGCTGTGGCGTCATAGCTCCCAGCAACCTCAAACTCTTGGGCTCAAGTGATCCTCTTGCCTCAGCCTCCCAAGTAGCTGGACCTATAGGTGCCCACCACAACGCCTGGCTATTTGTTTTTTTTGTTTTTTTTGTTTGAATTTTGCTTTCAACTGGCTTTTACTAATCTTAGTTTGAAGGTTTTTTTTTTCTTGTTGTTTTTTTGGTTTTCTTTTCTTCTTTTAGTGATTCTCTTGCCCTTAGCTTCCCAAGTAGCTGAGACTACAGGTGCCTGCCACAATACCTGGCTTTGATAGAGACAGGATCTCACTCTAGCTCACTCCAGCTCAGGATGGTCTTGAACCTCTGAGCTCAGGCAATCCACCCACTTTGGCCTCCCACAGCACTGGGATTATAGGCATGAGCCACCACGCCCAGCCAAGAACTGGCTGTTTTTTAGACATGGGGTCTCACTCTTGCTCACGCTGGTCTTGGACTTCTGAGTTCAAGTAATCCACATGCCTTGGCCTCCCAAGTGCTGGGATTATAGGCACGAGTCACCGTGCCCGGCCTAAGCTTTCTTCCTTTTTTTTTTTTGATATGACCTTTTTTTTGATATGAGCTTATCTATTAGAGTGGAAGTAACATCTGTACAAAACCAAATATTTATTACTATAACTTCTGCATCCCAATTAAAATCCAAAGAGTTTTTTAAAAACAGTCAACTCAGTCAAAGCCCACTACATCAGAATCAATAGTTTCTTTGAAGTCACAGTGACACTGAAATATGGTTAAGACTTGAATGCTGAAATTTGGGTGGTTGGAAAACTAATTAAACTTCCAACTTGCTCAAACAGAATTGCAAAATGGCAGAATTGTATATTTCACAGGCATACAGCCCACTGGAATCACCAACACTGGACAGTGGCTAGAGTATTCTGAGTCCTGAGATAGTAAGGAATGCAGCCATCCTTTACGCAGGGTACTGTTGTCCATTCTTTGGAGATTTGTGGATGTGTGGAGTGACACCACCACCAGCAGTTGCAGCCTTGAGGAGAGAGTCCATTCCTCATCTCCATGAATAGCAAGTTGCAAGTGAGCAGGGGTCATAGTTCCATCAGTGGACACTTGAGTTGCTTCACCTTTAAGTCTTCTGATGCATTTCCTGCCAGCCCAAGGACCTCTGAGGTTAGGTGCTCCAAGCATGGCTGTGGGTACATAGCTGTAGTTGCCCCCACATGTGCATGACTGGTGGTCCTAGACCTCAGGTGTGGATGAATACAGCCCAACGGGAACTGCAAGCCGGCTTTCTGCGAGGGGGAAACTGCTTGTGTTGGCTTTTCCTGAGTCCTTTCCAGCCTTAACTTCAGCCGTTTCAAATTCAGCTGAAGCTTAGACAAGCAAGACAGAGAATGGGCTAATCAGACACACACGGAGACCCCACCACCTACTCCTTCCTCGCCTATGCTCCTCAGGGCTTATCATGATGGAGCATGTATTGGAATGTCTTTCTTTTTTTTTTTTAAACCATGAAACAAAGTTTATTGAGAAAGAGAAAGATGGGTTTACAGAACAATAACAAGATAAAGGTTTGCAGAGCAAGACATATGAATGGGCCTTCTTTGTTGTAAGAAAGGAAGAGGCCAGAATTTCCTACTTTTCTAAGGGCGATTAACATCCCACTATATAGATATTCCACTTTTTTTTTTTTTTGATAAAGAGTCTCAAGCTATCTCCCTTGGTAGAGTGCTGTGGCATCATAGATCACAGCAACCTCCAACTCTTGGGCTTAAGTGATTCTCTTGCCTCAGCCCCCCAAGTAGCTGGGACTACAGGCGCCTGCCACAATGCCTGGCTATTTTTTGGTTGTAGTTGTCATTGTTGTTTGGCAGGCCCGGGCTGGATTTGAACCCGCCAGCTCTGGTGTATGTGGCCGGTGCCCTAGCCACGTGAGCTACCGGCACCGAGCCGCTATTCCACATTTTTCTCATTCATCAATCAGTGGACACTTGAGTTACTTTACCTCTTGGCTACTGTGTATAATAAATGTTGTTATGAACATATGTGCACAAATTTCTCCTCCAGACTTTCCTTTCAATTCTTTTGAGTACATACCCAATCTTGCTTGCTATATATCTCCAGAAGTGTGATTGTGGGATTATATGGTAATTCTATTTTTAACTTTTTGAGAAACCATAAGGGAGTTGATTTTTAAAAATGCATTTGTTAGGATATTGGCTTGGCTGCATTGACAGATACTTTTGTCTTATAAAAATGTAAGATGATGGGCTATCAGTGCTGCTCATCGTTGTCCAGAGGCTCACCGTTCCTTCTATCTTGCCACTCCACACCTCTGGCAGTGCTGTCTAATAGAGCTTTCTGTGATGATGAAAATATTCTGTGTTGTCCAGTACAGTAGTCTATTGAGCACTTGAAATATGGCTGATGAGACCAAGGAACTGAGTTTTACATTTTATTTTTTATTAATTTAAGTAGCCGCATGTAGCTAGGGGCTCCAGCGTTGGACAGCATAGCTCTGCGTTGTCTTTCTCTGGGGAGCTGAAAGGGATTTCACGCACCTTGTAGATTTCAGGAAAAGCT